>OX246740.1:1008792-1051292 GCA_945910005.1 Isoperla grammatica
TATTTTTCTCGTTTAATTGTACATACCGTACCAACCACCGTTAGGCTTCGTACTGTAGACGAAAAGCATAACCATGAAACTATTACAGAAATTCCACAAATCAGAAAACGTTTTGAACTCGCAAAAATCACTTAAATAAACATTCAAAATTTAATACAGGAAATTACTTTGTAAAATTAATAGGTCAGCGTTTCCCTTCTATCCGTACATGCACAATCCTGCCCTGGTGTTTTCTTTGTGGGGGGGGGGGGGGGGGCAGGCAAGATCAGTTAAATGTGCCACTGTGTTCCACGCACCTCATACTCCAAATCAAGGTCCGTAAATCCCCTTGCGGGCTCGTCGAACTCTTAAAATTTACCAATCCTCCGCCAGGGGATTGACGGACCTTAACCTTACCTTAACTCCAAATACGTTAATTCTTTGGTCCAAAGACTTCAAAGAGTTCTGTTGCATCTCGTGACACGATCGACTCGTTCGACTCCCCGAGAAAAGTTTCTCCAACGCATTAAGATGCTCCCTTCTCAACCAAATATTTGTTCTTCCCCAGTCTCCGCATTCAATAAATTCCTCCTCTAGCACGACTTGATCGGTCCTTCGGGTCCTAATTCCGAGACCTTACGGGCCCGCCGAGAGTCGAACTGGACCGCTGTCAACGGGGGCCCAGAGGTCGATATAGTCACAGTTTATCAATATTTCAATCTACTACGACAAGCCTATTGATGAGACAATTTGGAAGTTTCTTTGAAATGACACTGTTTTAAATACGGGAGGATTCGTGCTATTTACAGAGCTCAGTTTCTTCCCCACTTAGAAAAGTAATTGGATCCTTCTTTTGTCTTATAGGAAGTGAATATATAAATGCACTCAATGGAATGTATGAAACCAGAGCGTGGTCGAGACTCTCTGCAGAGACTAATTCGTGCGTCAAGAAAAAAAAATCATTTTTCGGTTAGGCACTTTTGAAAGTTAGTCATACAGTTTCTGTTGAAGCTTGTATGTAAACGTTCACTCGACGGCAGAAGTAACCCAAGGGTCGCACGGAAGATGTATTTAACAACTAATGCTGCACTCATCCTATTATTGATTGACTCGATCTAATTTTCGAATCAATATGCATTGTGCTACATATTACGTTGATGAATAACGGCCAGTAACCATGTCGGATGAAAAATGAGTGCCGTATTCTCACCTAGTCTTTTTTTTGCTTATGCCGCATACCGTCCAAAGTGGCCGATTTCTCTAACAATACTCTTTGTTCTTGATAGAGTGGGTTTCCATTGTGAATATTTACAATCTGTCATTGCCGTTATCCTCGTATGATATGTATCGGTTGTCGGTGAAGAGTGCATGCAGACATTATTAGTAATACAGCCGTGCTAATGGTGGTGCAAGCCAATAGTAGATCTATCGGTGGTGCGGGGCGGCGAGGTAGTTTATATTGCGCCGCGCTCGTATCCTGCGCTCTAGTGCACTGAGTATCGGTGGTGCGGGGCGGCGAGGTAGTTTATATTGCGCCGCGCTCGTATCCTGCGCTCTAGTGCACTGAGTGTCGGTGGTGCGGGGCGGCGAGGTAGTTTATACTGCGCCGCGCTCGTATCCTGCGCTCTAGTGCACTGAGTGTCGGTGGTGCGGGGCGGCGAGGTAGTTTATATTGCGCCGCGCTCGTATCCTGCGCTCTAGTGCACTGAGTGTCGGTGGTGCGGGGCGGCGAGGTAGTTTATACTGCGCCGCGCTCGTATCCTGCGCTCTAGTGCACTGAGTGTCGGTGGTGCGGGGCGGCGAGGTAGTTTATATTGCGCCGCGCTCGTATCCTGCGCTCTAGTGCACTGAGTATCGGTGGTGCGGGGCGGCGAGGTAGTTTATATTGCGCCGCGCTCGTATCCTGCGCTCTAGTGCACTGAGTGTCGGTGGTGCGGGGCGGCGAGGTAGTTTATACTGCGCCGCGCTCGTATCCTGCGCTCTAGTGCACTGAGTGTCGGTGGTGCGGGGCGGCGAGGTAGTTTATATTGCGCCGCGCTCGTATCCTGCGCTCTAGTGCACTGAGTGTCGGTGGTGCGGGGCGGCGAGGTAGTTTATATTGCGCCGCGCTCGTATCCTGCGCTCTAGTGCACTGAGTGTCGGTGGTGCGGGGCGGCGAGGTAGTTTATATTGCGCCGCGCTCGTATCCTGCGCTCTAGTGCACTGAGTATCGGTGGTGCGGGGCGGCGAGGTAGTTTATATTGCGCCGCGCTCGTATCCTGCGCTCTAGTGCACTGAGTGTCGGTGGTGCGGGGCGGCGAGGTAGTTTATATTGCGCCACGCTCGTATCCT
Organism: Isoperla grammatica; assembly: GCA_945910005.1. Lineage (NCBI taxonomy): Eukaryota > Metazoa > Arthropoda > Insecta > Plecoptera > Perlodidae > Isoperla > Isoperla grammatica. The sequence goes on from OX246740.1 coordinate 1,011,103, forward strand.
GCGCTCTAGTGCACTGAGTGTCGGTGGTGCGGGGCGGCGAGGTAGTTTATATTGCGCCGCGCTCGTATCCTGCGCTCTAGTGCACTGAGTGTCGGTGGTGCGGGGCGGCGAGGTAGTTTATATTGCGCCACGCTCGTATCCTGCGCTCTAGTGCACTGAGTGTCGGTGGTGCGGGGCGGCGAGGTAGTTTATATTGCGCCGCGCTCGTATCCTGCGCTCTAGTGCACTGAGTGTCGGTGGTGCGGGGCGGCGAGGTAGTTTATATTGCGCCGCGCTCGTATCCTGCGCTCTAGTGCACTGAGTGTCGGTGGTGCGGGGCGGCGAGGTAGTTTATATTGCGCCACGCTCGTATCCTGCGCTCTAGTGTACTGAGTGTCGGTGGTGCGGGGCGGCGAGGTAGTTTATATTGCGCCGCGCTCGTATCCTGCGCTCTAGTGCACTGAGTGTCGGTGGTGCGGGGCGGCGAAGTAGTTTATATTGCGCCGCGCTCGTATCCTGCGCTCTAGTGCACTGAGTGTCGGTGGTGCGGGGCGGCGAGGTAGTTTATATTGCGCCGCGCTCGTATCCTGCGCTCTAGTGCACTGAGTGTCGGTGGTGCGGGGCGGCGAGGTAGTTTATATTGCGCCGCGCTCGTATCCTGCGCTCTAGTGCACTGAGTGTCGGTGGTGCGGGGCGGCGAGGTAGTTTAAATTGCGCCGCGCTCGTATCCTGCGCTCTAGTGCACTGAGTGTCGGTGGTGCGGGGCGGCGAGGTAGTTTATATTGCGCCGCGCTCGTATCCTGCGCTCTAGTGCACTGAGTGTCGGTGGTGCGGGGCGGCGAGGTAGTTTATATTGCGCCGCGCTCGTATCCTGCGCTCTAGTGCACTGACTGGCTTTATTGCAGTGAACATGGTTAAAACATGCCATGGGCCACGAAAGTTTACTACAGAATATATATATATATATACACACCGTGTTTTCAACAGAACTATTATGATTTATCTTTAGAAATGACCGCGTATTTCAGTAAAACCTTGGTAGAAACACTTCTTATCTGTGGTAGAAACTATCCGTGTTGACAGCTCGTATCGTCTCGAACAGCGTGATTGCAAGAAGAGAGACGTAAAGCATCATCATACAGTGTCGTGTGTTGGCGTAGGCCTATGTGTGTGGCACAGAGCCATCTTAGGTACCGCCGAGCTTGCGGTGCCTACAATATCATTGCACTTTGACATTGCAGCGACCATAAGGTCGTTACGACCATAAGGTCATAACCTAATTGCCACGCACTGGGCAATGTATCATATTTTTAAATAACTACTCATTTTCCAACGGTTAAATTAATGTCGTTATTTTATTTTCAACCCATTTACTTTTAATAAATTGTTTTTCGTTCGATTGATAACAAAAAATAACATTTAATTATTTGTTTTAACTCCTGTGCACGTCTCTCACCGATTCACCAAAATCCAATTACCGATGTGCATTAATAAAACATAATTCACACATTACAGCTGTTAACCTACAAGCAAACTCAAACTCGTGGAACTGAGCTCTCCATAAAAGTTAATTAATATCGAGCCGCGCACACAGTAAACAATTAACACAAATTCATAGTGAGCTCTCAAACTCTTTTATTTTACAATTTGTAATATTTCATATGTTTGATATGAAATGATTTGAAAAAGAAATATTTCTATTTTTTTTTTTTTTTTGGTCTTGTTACGAACTAAATTACTAACGACGTTATGAAGGCAAACATTTTAAATTTTTAAATTTTCATAAACATTTTCAGCCATGGAAGTAAGCTAAAAATACGACGTATTCATGGCGGGAAAAACAGAGCATGACGTCATAACTGACCAGCATCAATTAGCCAAGCACAAAAAGATTAATGCAAAATCGTATTTGTGCCGATTTGAAACGAGTAAATTTTAAACTGCTATTCGGTTCCATTATGAATTTCATGTGTTTTCACTTTTCAGTATGAATTACTTTGTCACTCATTACGTATTGTGTTTTCAGTATGAATTACATGTGTTTTCAGTACACGTTTACACACAGGCTTAATTATATGTAATAATGGACCATAATTCGTTGAAGCCTAAATAATAGGTATGATAGTTATTGTTTGAAGAGATTTGACAGCAATGAAATTGTGGTTAGCAAAGTGGTGAGTCATTTGAAACTGATGTTTACTCACTTATGACGTAACAAGTAACAACCCGTTTCAGGATAAAAACAGGAAAAATATCAAATATTTTCACTTTATATAAATCAAACTATGATATTTTGAATGGCAAACAGGGGAAAAACACTTTTTTTTGCCGGTGTTTGTAGTTAAAAGGGCCAGATCAGGAACTGTGGAATATTCCCTATTAAAAAGTCGATCGATGATAACTGCACATGTAATATAAATCATTCAAATTGTATGTACTGCAAGTTGAGATTAAGCTTGTGAATATTGTAGAAAAAAATTTGCACCTACCGCTATTAGTTTTTTATTTATTGAGTGTTGAAATGCGTTGGAATTCCCTATGTTATACATTGTAACTGAACAAAAACCTACACTTTAAATCGCATAACTTTGCGTAGCACCTTCAAAAAGTAATATATTGTAACACATGTTCGTTCTTAATGTAGATAACTTCATGACTAACATGAATACGTTTGAAAAAGATGATCGAACGCGATCCGTTTTCGAGATATTCGCGTTGGTGTGTCAATTTTACGTCAAATCTACTCAAATTAGAAACTATAAATATACTTTATTAATAAAAAAAAATATATGATTTCAAGAAGTTCAGTATTAAATGCTACTCACATGTAATTATTCTTGAAATTCATAATTTAGAATAAAAAATATCTTTTTTCATGTCCATTTAATTTGAATAGTTTAGTTGTTGTATTGAATGGGTAGTTCACTTCATCGATCGACTTTAACAGGCAATTCTGCTGTTAAATAACATAGAACTACACATCAGCTTAATTAAATAAATTGCTAGATCTCTCAATAACTCTGCGATCAGATAATTATCTGTATAATAAATAAATACATTTTACATTTTGTAGTCGTCTACTTGTCTACTTATTCAGTTACAAGACAGATCGGAACTATTTTTTTATTTTTATAATGTTGATGATACACACTATCATTGAAATTGTGACATGTGCCTTGACATGATAATATAGCCTAGTATTATATACAAATTCAAATTTTAAATAATATTTTAATCAGAAGACTTCTTATTTTTCTTACTAATGGCTTTAGTTAACAAAACAATTCTACTGGCTACACCATTTTTCTGAGGCGTTGTTTCAGTATCTGAACTTGTGTTGTGGTGAGCACAACGAAACTGCCTGGGTGAATGGCATTGTAAGTGTGTCTCGTCGTAAAGCAACGCGCACACAATAATGCAAATGAGCGCATCTCTAGAGCGCCATTATAAACCTTGTTATCGGAGAGCTCACGTTGGCAACCTAGAGCAGGGGTCACGTTACGTTTTTATAAACCTCCCCCATTGTGGGGCTGATCCAGCCAGCGTGCTTGCGTGACGGTCATCTAACGAGACACGTGACCCGTGACTGCCTCCGCGTCAGCAAAGAGCTTACAAAGACATTAGTAAACACAACGTCTTTGTTCGCAGAATCTATAGCGCCTCTATCGGATACTGTGCGGTGTCCCAGATGTATTCTCACGTAATATACAAAAAGCCTGTTATACCGGTAATCTACCACCGTAGTCTGGTAGCCATGCGTCTGCACCTTCTGTCTGTATAATATATAGCGTACAACACGATTCTGTGTAACAATATAATATCTCGACAAACTTCGACTTTCTATGCAGTAAAATGTATGCGTGAAAATATGAATGTATTGTCAAAGTTTTGAAGCTGTAGTAGCTACGCAACGTCTGGGTTTGACAGATTCTCGAGAAAAATCCATTCGAATTCTTTATTCACGATTATGTCGGTCGTCGTCCCGAATGATCTACAATGTCTGACGCTTGCCTCGATCCCTTGGCCCCCAACACTTTGTATTCACATTCAAGATAGTGAATACAGTCCGTCTGACGCTTATCCACATTGAATACCCGAGCTAGATTTCGTTTCGTACCAGTGTAGCAACTTTCAAGCGTTCACACTACACAGAAATTACCAACGGATGGGATTGATTCTAACGTTGCCATTTACAGGTTCTCTTACCGTTCATTGTAAATCTGGTTTAGCCTTAAAGTATAATTATTATGACTTAGATAATGTTGCAGTTGAGTAGGCCTACATGTTCAAACAAAACGTGTTGAGTGGACCTCGAAATCGAAAATCTGAATCTTAATGCGGATTGCGGACTGTCGTTTGGTAATCCCTACAGAGTACAGACTAAATTGAATATTAAAATCAGTAGCGTATTATTTTGATTATTAAATCCATAATAAGTAATAAAATACATAATCCTTTATTGGTCTCAGAGGATCCAAAATGTGTCCTTCCGACTTCCCCCGATTGATTGCTGTGATGTCGATTCGCCTCGTGCTCGCTGACGTTGAAAGGCCATGTACCTCTTCGAGACTTCATAGTGCTTATTGCGAAGAGCCTGGGCCATTTTATGGCGCACTTCATGATTACGGGATTCTCTATGACGTGTAACGTGCAGTTGCAGCAAGTGGCTAGCAGAAGTCACTTCTCGGAAAAGCAATGCACCTTTTTTGCAAACGCCCCACTTTTTATACTCTTGCTTTCGAAGGTGTTGTCACAAGGTTTGGGCTGAGACTCCAGTGCTCATTGCTTCCGGTAATGTTATTTATAATCTAGATTCTAGAAATACAACTTAATATCTCGGCCTCAAGGTTCCTCGCAAAATTTACATGCACATTGTCCGCCTCTAGCAATGTATCACATATGTTAAAATGCTGAATGGTGGCTTCCCATCTAGTGTTCATAATGCCAAGATCTTTGAATTTCGTACTATAATAAATCATGGCGTCGGGATCATCATAAGGAATAACCCTACTGATTATAATGGTAGACATGTTTAGGGCAATCAGTTTACTTAGGGCTTACCAAACCACAGTCCGCTGTAGATTCAGATTGTCGACTTCGAAGTCCATTCTAGAGATATAATTTGAAAATGAAAATGTTGTGCTCTTCAGGCTGGCCGTGGCCAGTTCGGACCCCCGACTGCTTTCATTTCGTGTGGTTCATCTAGTTGGTTTGTTATTGTTGTTTTTTCTTTTTTGTTGTTGTTGCTGTTGTTGCTGCTGTTGTTGTTGTTGTTTTTGTTGTCGTTGTGGTTGGCCCTAAACGTCAACCTCGACTGCTTCTGATAGTCGAACCGCTTAGCTGAGACACTCCGAGTTAATATTGACGCACACAGAAACTTTGCCAACTTGTTCCGGCAGCTCGCGGAAACCTAACTAAGGTGAGATGTTTGAGATGCAGTCTGGATAACAACTTCACAGTTGCGAGAAAGCTGGATCTTACGGTAACAACTTCTAACAAAATTAAATTGTAAAGTTATATCATGTTTACAAAATAACATAGACAACATGATACTGGTATTTTTACTCATTTCGAAAGTTTATCTACGATGGCCTGAATCATGTTTCCTGTATTTAGAAGCACTCAAACCTGTCTCTGAAGTTACTTTGAAACTAAGTTAATAGGTAACTTCATACAAGCATCAATATGTTTCACCGCTACTTGAAATAATGAGATTACGATCAAAGTAATGATACAGATTCTATTTTTAGAAGTATTCTCATTAGAGGAGAGAGGCAGAGAAGAGAAGCCCTCGAGCAAGCAACTGGTGTGTGCGTTGGTGAAGAATACAATACGGCTAACATTGATAAGGTGTATTTACTGTTAACTCACTTTGCAAGAAGCAATTATTATGACATGTGCTTCGTACCTATGTCGGCGTTTACATGCATCAGTGCAATGGTCGGGGAAAACATCAGCACGAAATGGCAATTGAGCCACTTGACCGACGAATCACGAAAATACATAATATATTATTCTTTTGTTTGCCAATTTACATTGCATCCTCTCGAATATAACTAGTGACAAAATGAATTAGCATGATATTAATTAATGGGACATGGTTGCCTACCGCAAAGAATACCTGAAGTCAACGAAGAATGCTTAGTGGAAATATTATGTATTGTATTGGAATTCGTGGACTTGTCAATATGCAATTATCAATAGACAATAACGACTATGTTTGTTTTATCATTTTATCACCTACGGAACTGTTATTGTTATTTACCTTTGAGACGCGATAGAAAATGTTTTTTACCCGATAGGTTAATTGTCAAGTTCAACATGAAATCTAAACTGTTCGAATTCTCTATCAAAAAAATACTCGGCGGCGCGGCTGTACGAATTATGTATCTAACACGTATGTGAAATATGTTTTATAACAGGTGGTTAACTTCCGCTAAAACTTCCGTGTTAATATAATAATAACATATGTAGACCTATTGTTACTTATTATTGCTGTAATGTACATCGCTAAGGTTCAAACTCGTACATTTTATCGTCTACGTCAGTCATCTATATGTTAAACGTATACGCATTTTACATTCTCCAAAGTTTTAACCATTATTACTTAATATTTTTGGTATGAGTGTGTATAACTTACGGTCTATGGATCATAACATGTATAGTAATACAATATACATCATAATGGAAGTGAAGGAAGCAACCAAACGTACAACAATGCATGCATCCTTAGGCCATATACACAGACAACTGTCAAAGTACAAGATTTGTTGCTGTCGAATAGTTTTAATCCATGCTATTTTCATAAGAAGAACAAACTCTATAACAACCATAAACAAACTGTGCATCTGGCCCCGATAACAACCAGTAAGATACTGGTTGCTTCATTTTGTTTTATATACAATCTTATTGTACTTTTACACGTTTCGTACATATGAAATAATAGATAATTAAGAGTTACATTCTGCAAAATAGATGTTGTTTAGAAACGGTTATTCCACCGGTCAATTAGTTTGTCAAACAAAGATAAACCTGAACTTTTGAATTTAGCCACTAGAGCTTCCCGTAACCCGGCCCCTTTAGCTTCCTATATTGTGACGTGCGTCGTGCGGAGATTATACTGTAGTTATTTAGTCGCTAGAGCTTCCCGTAGCCCGGCCCCTTTAGCTTCCTATACTGTGACGTGCGTCGTGCGGAGATTACTGTAGTTATTTAGTCACTAGAGCTTCCCGTAACCCCGCCCCTTTAGCTTCCTATACTGTGACGTGCGTCGTGCGGAGATTACTGTAGTTATTTAGTCACTAGAGCTTCCCGTAGCCCGGCCCCTTTAGCTTCCTATGTTGTGACGTGCGTCGTGCGGAGATTACTGTAGTTATTTAGTCACTAGAGCTTCCCGTAACCTGGCCCCTTTAGCTTCCTATATTGTGACGTGCGTCGTGCGGAGATTACTGTAGTTATTTAGTCGCTAGAGCTTCCCGTAGCCCGGCCCCTTTAGCTTCCTATATTGTGACGTGCGTCGTGCGGAGATTACTGTAGTTATTTAGTCGCTAGAGCTTCCCGTAACCCGGCCCCTTTAGCTTCCTATATTGTGACGTGCGTCGTGCGGAGATTACTGTAGTTATTTAGTCGCTAGAGCTTCCCGTAACCCGGCCCCTTTAGCTTCCTATATTGTGACGTGCGTCGTGCGGAGATTACTGTAGTTATTTAGTCGCTAGAGCTTCCCGTAACCCGGCCCCTTTAGCTTCCTATATTGTGACGTGCGTCGTGCGGAGATTACTGTAGTTATTTAGTCGCTAGAGCTTCCCGTAACCCGGCCCCTTTAGCTTCCTATATTGTGACGTGCGTCGTGCGGAGATTACTGTAGTTATTTAGTCGCTGAGCTTCCCGTAGCCCCGCCCCTTTAGCTTCCTATATTGTGACGTGCGTCGTGCGGAGATTACTGTAGTTATTCAAACGGAAGTGTGAAAAGCACTTTGGTGTGGTGGAACCTGTGGGATCGATAGAGGTGTTGGCAGTGAGTGGGGGGGGGGGGGGGACACGCGGTCAGAACGTCAGGGCTTTCTACATTTTCAAGGTACGGTTCTGTGATTCGTTTATTCATAATATTTACAAAGTTGTGTCTTCCGAAGTGTTATTTGGTTAGGTGGATCGTAAATCTAAAATCATATTATAAATTTATGTCTAAGGAACCCTTAATTTCGTGAATGATTCTTCTTTCATGTAATTCAGCTGAATATTACTGTTTTTACTATAAATGGCAAATACATGCACACATCTTGTTTTTCCGCTAAATTTGAAGGCAATCAGGAACTGTTGTTAATAGTTTCGAAAATATAATATAATTGATTTCACAACTGGTTGAAATCATCATCAATTTATGATTTTACGGATTTGACACAGTGTCAGTCGAAAATATTTTTCTCAGTCACGTATAGAATCAAAAACGGATCACGTAGGTTCGTATGAAGCAAACATGTCTGTGGTTGGTGATGCTACAATTGTTTGTTTTTTCGCTGCTTGGTGGCGTTTTTTTATGACGAAATGAAGTCTCTTTTTTGATTTTATTTACTGACGTTGAACATTTGTGCAACGAAATTGGTATATTTTATTTGCTATCAAATATAGTAAATTTTGTCAGGGTCCTTAATTATAAAATGCTCCATGGTTTTGAATCTTTATTTATTTGTGTATACTTCAAACAATTGACCCGACGGCAGAGTTTCTCTATCAGAAAGTGTATTGTGGATGTTCCCAGCACGAAGTGTCAGCGCTGAGGAACGTGACGGCCGACCGCTTTGACGGGGTTCTGGAATACATTACTCAAACTCTGGCCTATACGACAAACGTGCAATATGATAACCATGGATAACCATGGAAAGGAAAAACTCTCGAGCATGTCTTGAAAAGTTATACCAGGTTATACTATCATTCAAAACGCAACTGATGCATGCAAAGCCACTCGCATCCATTTAGAATACATCAATATATTTGTCGACCATTCCTTCGATTACGACCACTGACTGAAGGTTCCTTCCAAAGGTTCCCCAGCCATGACGCTAATGTTATTAAAATGAGCCAGTATTTGTGGTATCCGTATTTACACTTAGCTGGCGACTTTGTGGGGTGTCAGTTAGGTATTCGTGCACATGCCATGAGGCCGGAGGAATTTTGATTAAGAGGAGACGGGACTTGCTTTTTAGACGCAAACTATTTTGCGTAGACGACTGAGGATGTTAGAACCCAGTGCGCGTTGTGGCCATACTAAGCGCCGACACGGCGGGGTTTTACTTTAGATTGTCAAATGTCAATTCATTGCTTCTGCAAAGTTTCAGGTTTCATTTTCTTGCGATTCAACTGTTCTCAAACATGAAAAAATGTATTTATTATTTTCGCACTCAGTAACATGGAATTGATTTTCAATGAGGAACATTATATCATTATTTAATTATGCACCTCGTTGCTATAACGGCTTCATGTAACGTTTATACATATAAGCATATTCGGATAAGCATATAAGTCCTCTAATCTGCATACACCAGTGTATGCAGATATATTCCAGTCAACTCAGAAGTAAACAATCCCAGACCAAACGAGGAACGGAACCATTGACCTTCTACATTAAAAAGATATGTACAATTAGCCCTAATAATGAATACTTCATACAGAATAGCACGACAAGAAAAAATTCTCTTGCCTCATCCACTAGTTCTGTGGTTTACGGTGACGCATATGATCATTGTCATAATCTTTATCTGTGGATATTTCATATGTCGTGGTAAGCATATCAACTGCAATCTGGCCCACGACGTCACATAAAGACTGAAGACTGAAGACTCCAGACTCCCTTACTTTGCTTTATAGTCGCATTTACTTCAAAACATTTCACTAGTGAATATAATGAGACATACATCGATTTTCATGTTTTGAATAATATTGTGAACATTATAAAATATAGCTTACAATTCGTATCTGCACTGGATATGGAAAGTATTAACACGACACAAAATATTTAATATGTTTTTAAGGTTGTTTCTTGAAAATTAGAAACTAAAATACGTGTTCCCGTACATGATTCGTTTGATGTTTATTACATTGAGCCCCCACTTCTCTTACCAAGATTCTGGGCTGTAGGCTTTTGTGGAAAATAGATTACGGCCGGGGATAATTTGATTTAAGACAAAATATGTCGCTTACTGTTGGCTCGTAATAAGAAATGTGATGGTTGAGTTCTTTCGAAAATTGGAGTGTATCACATATCATAATAATTTCCTCTCTTATATTTCGTATTTTTCACAAACTTATCAACATGAATATTTACCTCAAAAAGTTCTTCTATGATCAGTTTTTCGATGAAATGTAAAAAAACGTTAAGTAATTTAACTCGAGGGGATAAATGAGATAAGCCTAATGTGATTCGTTTTCATCAAATTCGTCTTCGTATTCTCGTCAAACATACTTTTCACTTGCAGCTGCTTCATTTTGGAGAGACGTTATGGATTTAGAGCTTACGCATTTCAAAGGGAACTAGATAGCATCTATAGCATCTTGGGAAGCTCGTCTTTGAGTTACATCTGAAACAAGCTTGTACGACGCTTTGCAGTGACAACTATGAGGTTGTGACACTGATTTCTTGAGAGCAGTGGACTCGATACCTCGTATAAGACCTCTGACGCAAGCATGGCTCACGGTTTCTGTGACAATATTACGCTTCTCTTCAAACTGGCATAACACAAGTTACCGTGAACACCTGAAATAAAATTTGTAGGGATTGGAGATAAAAAGTGATTATTACTTTTACACATTTGCTTTTGTAGCGCAATACTTCGATATTACATTGTAAGGTAAAATTACGATATGAAAGTAACGTTTAATAAATGTGGCAACGTTCAACAACCTTCGCAAGTGCAAATTGTGTGATTATTTCCGTGTGGGAGAAGTTGGGAAGTTATTCCGTTTGGAAGCATTTCGTGTGTCCTCGCCCAGGATAACAGTCACGGGCATTGGGTCTGAAGGAATGAGCCATGAGCCATGAGCCATGAGCTATTGCTGTTGGCTCCTTGTACCCTCTGTGCATGTGTCCTCGCCCAGGATACCAGTCACGGGCATTGGGTCTGAAGGAGTGAGCCATGAGCCATGAGCCATGAGCCATGAGCCATGAGCCATGAGCTATTGCTGTTGGCTCCTTGTACCCTCTGTGCACGTGTCCTCGCCCAGGATACCAGTCACGGGCATTGGGTCTGAAGAAGTGAGCCATGAGCCATGAGCCATGAGCCATGAGCTATTGCTGTTGGCTCCTTGTACACTCTGTGCATGTGTCCTCGCCCAGGATACCAGTCACGGGCATTGGGTCTGAAGAAGTGAGCCATGACTCATGAGCCATGAGCCATGAGCCATGAGCCATGAGCTATTGCTGTTGGCTCCTTGTACCCTCTGTGCATGTGTCCTCGCCCAGGATACCAGTCACGGGCATTGGGTCTGAAGAAGTGAGCCATGAGCCATGAGCCATGAGCCATGAGCTATTGCTGTTGGCTCCTTGTACCCTCTGTGCACGTGTCCTCGCCCAGGGTACCAGTCACGGGCATTGGGTCTGAAGAAGTGAGCCATGAGCCATGAGCCATGAGCTATTGCTGTTGGCGTCTTGTGAGCTCTGAGCTGAGTTGTTTACATCCAGGCACGGGATCGCGTTCTATTTACTCGGCAGCAACTCGTTGCCTCTCAGCATGTTCACCCCTCTTCTTCCACACGAACAATAAGCATATGTGCCCACTGTATAATTCAGGAAATAACACAGAAAGTTGTATGCAACACTTTTGCAGTGAAGATACCTGACCACACACAGCTCGGAATAGTCCGAACAACTTGTTCGAGGACTATTTGAATTGATACCGTGATAATCAAACTGAATTGAAGATGTTTACAATTACATAATTTTACTTAACAATGCACATAATACATACTTTGAATGCATATTTTACTATTGTACGAAATAGCCGAGACCAATATAGTATCAACTTAATTTTCTACTTTTCTATTTCCTACCATCAACGTGAACCTCTTACGACCATTTACGGCCGTATATTGGATCACTAGAAATTCCAAACACATCGTGCGTGCACTGTAGTAAGTGGAAGACGAATGTTTAAAACAACGCCAGGAATCGGTTGATATTAGCTGAAACAGCGTGCGCGAAAGGGGCGGTAGAGAAGGACCTGATGAGGTTGGCATGAGACTAGTTACGTTGGTACTAGTATGCTCGTTAATTTAAACTTTCGAGTTAATATTTCCCAGCTGAAAAAATTAATGTCGTTTTGATATTGGTATTCGTTTGTGTCCACTGTCACTTTATTTTGTGACGACAAACACACTATTATATTGATACCAATCCTTTAGAACATTCGCATTATATAATGAGCAAAATGCAACACAAAATATCCCCTCAGAATTGCCAGTAGCGGGAATCGAACACAACGTGTTACAACGAAGCGACTCCTCTCGACCCAAGTAGCAATGATAACAGTCGTAACAAAACACGCTCGTCTATGATACCATTGATTACGTCACTCTTAGCTGACGGCTTTGTATGTCAATGTCGAGGCTCGCATGATGTGCTTGTGCATTACATGTACGTAAGTACTTGATAACTCAGTTATAAGTCCACTTCCTGTCTATGTACTGCGTAGTGTGTATACGCTATGCCCTTGCATGACACATGTTCGGCAACCGTGGTCCGAATCCGTGCGTTCCGGGTTCGAATCCTGGATGTCATGTGGCGTTTATTCATCTTCGTTATCTCCCACCCCACTCACCGTCTCGACTAGCATCGTTGTCAAAATTCTCACACTTCAATGTCCGTACACGTTCGTTATGAAATGAGACTGTTTCCTTGGGTCTTCATACCGCGGACTTGACGTCACGGGGGTCGTCATACCCCGGGCGTGACGTCACGGGGGGGTCGTCATACCCCGGGCGTGACGTCACGGGGGTCGTCATACCCTGGGCGTGACGTCACGGGGGGGTCGTCATACCCTGGGCGTGACGTCACGGGGGTCGTCATACCCTGGGCGTGACGTCACGGGGGTCGTCATACCCCGGGCGTGACGTCACGGGGGTCGTCATACCCTGGGCGTGACGTCACGGGATCAGTGTATACGACAACAGCTCTGTTTTATTCTTATAGGCGCCAGGCACCAGATGCTTTCACCACAGCTCACACATTTCCCCCGAGAATCAAAGCATTTCCACACTTTTCATTATTTTCAAATACGTGGAATCTTTCATGAGATTTTCCTCGCTTTCCCAAGCTGAGATTTCCAGAGTGGGAAAAGCACCAACTTATAGGTCTGAGCGTGGTTCGATATCTGTCACTGGGAAGTATAGACTTCACTCAAGTCTAATGTGAATTGTTTCTCTGTCTGTCTGTCTTTGTTTATGAAACAACAAGTCCAAATGGATTTTTAGATCTTGACGATTTTGTGTGTGAGTGTAACGCTAAAAATGTTTCTATGTATCCAGCTACACTTAACAGTTTTGGATTCGACATTCATGTGCAATGCATATTATGTATGCTTGACCATCATATTTTATGACTTGATTATTTCCGTTCCGCTCTAAACTTATTAGTACAAGAGGACAATCAGTAAATGAACACAGTGAAATGGGAAATAATGACATAAAGAATGAAGCATAAAACAACTCGAGAATGGCAAGTACAAAACAAAAAATATAGCATAAGCTAAGAAAACAATAACAAAATAACTTTCATATCACCTCAATCAATATTGAATAATACAAATAAAAATATAAACGATCCGGAAGAGAAATGGTGAATTGACCAAGTGAATTAGGAAATTAAGAAAGGCACACAAATAAATAAATAAATATGCAAATAGTTTTATGTTGCAAATATAATTGGTAGAGCAACGTATTCAAACAGGCTTTGAATGAGTGAATACACACTGTCTTATTAATTTATTTAAAATTTGTATCACAAATGTGTGAAAGTCCACTGAGCAGAATGGCATAACTACCATGCACAGTGGATTGCACGGTTGCGGTATGGACCAAAGAGGGGGGGGGGGGGGTGCCATAGGGCATTGTTTTGTATCGGCCTTCCACCTCCAATCGCACAACTGCCCAGATCGCAATATTGACACTAAATATGATCAAGATGAACCATTATGTTGTCGTTAGCACAGGCTGACTCATTCAGTGTGATCGCAACCATTTTCTTTCAGCTTGTGTAAGTATAACCAACGAAACTTGGTGCTGACATCAAAGAGATGAGAGAACAAGTTTGTTTACAGTTTCCTCAACTTTTAAATTGTGAGAATTGAAATAAGACGGAAATTTTTCATGCGGTTATGTAAATCTCACTGAAAGTAAATTGAGACCCCCAGGAAGAACTCGAGAAATAATTTTTTTTAACCTTAGGAGTGTTTGATGTTTTGAGAACATTTCAAAATAACTCAAGCGCCTCTTGAGAGAGGTCAAGTTAAGGTGTTGATGCATTTGAAAGTTGCAAGTTATAATATAATATAACATATAATAATAATAATTATTATTATTATAATAATAATAATAATAATAATAATAATAAAATTAATAACAATAATAACAATAATAATAATATAAATAATAATATATTAATAATAATAATTATAAAATAATAATAATAAATCAATAATAATAATTATTATTATTATTTCTATAATAATAATACTAATATTATTATTACTTTTATTAATAATTTTGTAATATTATGTACTATATAGTGAAGACAAAAGTAATACACTAGTATTGTAATTACGTTTCATTCATGGGGCTTTATCACTTTTTATCAATCAACTAGAAAACTCGTTTCTACGAGGACATATTGTGTTGCATGTTGTAATCTAACACGGCCACTATTTATACTTCGTAATTGCAGATGACGTCAAGTTACTGGAAACATCCGTTTTCTTGTAATCGTTCCCATCTCGTACACTGAGAACAGCGGATAATGGGCGGGCCACGATCGGTTTTCAGTTTACACAACTCTTAAGTTCCCTTGACGTTCCCTTGATGTTCGCTACCTCCACTCTCACTAGATGTCTAAATAAAATAAATACATTCATATTTAGAGTCTACCCACTCAGTAACAAGCTGATTGTCTCTCAGGATGGGGACGTTTGTGGAGGGACAACTACTC
Organism: Isoperla grammatica; assembly: GCA_945910005.1. NCBI lineage: Eukaryota > Metazoa > Arthropoda > Insecta > Plecoptera > Perlodidae > Isoperla > Isoperla grammatica. The sequence continues at coordinate 1,026,269 of OX246740.1, forward strand.
AACTCAAGACACGAGACTCGATCGGTAGTCGGTACTAAGTACAAACGCAAAGAAAGCTGGTTACCTGCGCCAAATGCTTTCAGTTTGCCAGCGTTGCGTTTTCTTCAATGAAATAAATCCGTTTTTCCGCGCCTGTTACCAGTAAACGGATAACCAGCTTTCTTTGTGTCCCGGCCCTAAGGGTGCGCGTACAAAGAAAGCTGGTTATCCGTTTACTGGTAACAGGCGCGGGAAAACGGGTTTATTTCATTGAGTAAAAAGGTAAACGGAAGCTGCCAAACTGGAATCTGCTTCTCGCACTTGAACGCATGGTATAACAGTCGTAGTTAAGCGCTGGCAACCAGCGCAGATAACCAGCTTTCTTTGTGTGCGCAGCCTGATACTCGTATAATCGCTTGCAAAATCATTGTTACTGAGTGGGTACACTCTAAATGGGAATTTATTAATTTATTTATATTTTATTTTCTCGGAAGTTTTAAGAGCGTGAAACACAGCTGCGAAGTGTAGCACTTGCACTCTGACGCTCAGTTTCAGAGCTCTGCGCTGAGTTTCAGAGCTATTTTCTGGTAATTATCAAACTTGAGTCTATGGTGAATACTGCTTGACTAGCTTTTCGCCAATTAATTACTCTCACAAATTGACTTGCTTAATCTCAACCACCGATAAAGACATTTTCCGGAAAAGAAACAAATTTGAATTCACTGTTATTTCTAATTGTTTTAACAGAGAATGTAATATCAGAAAAAAACTCGAAGTGTTAGTTTCTGTTGTCATCTATTTATATTGTCCCATTTCTTTTGTTACGGAAAGCATACCTACCCACCGCAGATTGCAGTAATTTGCTGCTTCTTTTGAACGAGGCTGAAATGAAGCTGCGGTATGATTGATTATACTGCAGATATTTCCTTCTTCTATTCCCCGTGGAATAACGTTAATTGCAGAGAACTTTTAAGAAGAAAACTAAAAACTTTTCTCATCACTGTTAATATCTTCAATTTAAAAAATTACACTAATTTTGTTGGCGTGAAAATATGCACGTTCAAATTACTTTAACTTAAACAAAACGGTATCAATTCGGATGACACAAATGTTTTTGTCGAAATTCATGTGTTTTTAATTTATATTCCAACATTGATATATATAACTTAATTTTAAATATCACCTGAAATTTGTAAAAAATCTTGGTAATTTGTAATTAATACCCACGACACAATAATAACGATATGTAGTCTTCATGCTACCCTACTTCTCGCACGGTTTTGATGTTTTACGACGAGCAAAATCTTGTAGTTCAACATACAGTAACCCTACTAATAACCATACTGTAAGCCCTCCTCCCCCCCCCCCTCTTCCCACAATCCCACACCACAGCTACCATACATCTAAAAATTATGACAAAATAATTAATAATGCCTATGGGGAACATAGTTGAGGAACCAAAACGCTGAGGAATCTAGCTGGCATCTTCTATTTCTCGTCAATAATTTCAAGAAATATTGGACAATCAAAGAAAAGAATACAACTAACCCCATCTATGAAGCAAAACTTGGATTGTTTACCAGAACAACACTTCCTAGTACAAGTATTCTGTGTAGTGAATCATCATAAACACCGAGGTTCCTTGTCTTGTGTCAGATTTCAAGGTTTGAAGCGATATGACGCATGCGCACGCATGTTATGTGTCACACGAAGCAAGCTGTCCGTCACCGTCAGTGATTACCCCCAGCCAGGCGTCCACGTTAATCACCAGCCAACCATGCACCGGACTTATACTCCGACAAATTGGACGCTATTTCTTCTTGAGTTATAAATTTAAATGCCCCCCCCCCCCCCCCCCCACCCTTCATCATTTTGACTTCAGGTTAGTTTTGACAAAGTTGAGCAACTGCAAGCTACATGATTTCGAATCTTAATATAAACATTATAAATCTATGGGCTATTAGCAACACATAAAACCTTACATCTCTCGTCCTAAAATAGAAGCTGCAGCCTACTCTCGCTAATGCGGTCGAGGCGCAAGTCCCAGTCTGTTGGAGCTGGGGCGATGGACGAGGTACGAAGAGCACATTTAAGAAATCGATTTCTGGTTTTCTGCACTTTGCTCATTTATTAAAGGCTTGAAGTTTTGATAACTCCACAGATAAACCCGACAAGGAACATTCAAGCCAGTACCACTGGAAACAGTTTATTGGGGATGAATTTCTTCCAAAAGTAAACTTGTATGTGTGTGTGTGTGTGTGTTTTTTTTTATGACACATTCTTCAACTGAACGAATATTGTGTTATAGAGGATATTCAATGATGCAGAATAAAATATTAACAATTTTTTAAAATTTAATTAATTAAAAACATTAGTTGTATTATTATTTTTCTTGTTTTCATTTTTTAATGTTTGATTCTAAATGTTGACGAGGAGTTCCCCCTCACCCCCTCTCCCCCTCACCCCCTCTCCCCCTCCCCTCCCCTCAACGGATCACAATGCTAGCTGATAAGCTGACTATCTTGCCGATATTGTCGGTTGAAGAGATTCCTTCCTGTTTCCTTGAACAGCTTCTCACAACTCATCTCATAAACATTACCCTAATGATGGCATGATGTATAAATACTGGCGTGGTGTCGCGTCAAAAGCGGGCATGGTTAGACAAATAACAACAGTCCATCAATAAGCGCGGTGTGAAAATAGACCCCCCCTCAACCCCCCAATAAGCACGGTAGTTCTAGGCGCAGGATGGGAAATTGTGCTTTCTTGCGCATTTCAGTGACATGGACAAGTAACTCTCGTTGTGTATTTTTATACATATTTATACCTAAATTGCGAATCGCATGTTTGCCAAAGAAATGGCGGCAATAGATTTACTCCCCCTGTAATAAGGAGTGCTGAAGGCACATGCAGCCGGATATAACGTGTAAATGTGTCCCCGAGTACTAACTTGCATATAAGACACAAGTGCGACATTACACGTGCGAGCTGTTGGCCATCAGTCGTTATAATCATGGCTGTATTTACTGCAATGAAACACTCAACACTCCGGCTCGACATTCCTAATTGAATTGTTCAGCTATACCGAACTAAGTATCCTCCTATTAACTTGAACCTACCGGAATGTGTTTGTAGGCTGGAGTTGTTGAACCCCACATGGTGCAGAATGACCTCTAGCCCTCTCTAGGATGACACCGTGGCGTACCAGACAATGGGAGGTTGTCGGGGAGGGTTAACATTTTATCATTCGTTTGGCTCTAAATGAATGCAATTATATTAAAACAACTTGAAATGTATAATTACTTCAAGATAAAAAGTATTGAACAAGTCATTATGTGGCGTTACAACGGAAAGTTGGAGGGGATTTGCGGATTTCCCAAAGATAAGAGTAAAGGCTATAGCACACGTCATACACGTCAGTCAGAGACAAATCTATTTCTATTCTAAATATCAAATGACGAACTGCTTATCAAACTTGTGATATTAGTTCGCATGCACACAGTGTATTTACAGCCATGTATATGATAATGTAGAGGAACTACGCTCGGCATTTCAATAGTAAGAACAGAATGCGTATTATCCTCGCTAGAACAATGGCGGGATAATCTTGTTTGATTTAGCAGCTCTAACCGCAGAATCATGACTGCCTCGCCTTACAAATGAAATACGTATTAATTATCTCACAGGCCATCGACTCATCTTGCTTGAATAATGTCAGCAGTCACACCGAACTAGCAGACGTTGGAAGCAGCTGTTCTTAAAAAAGGGGGCGTGCCCCCCAAGGGCCTCATTCCTGTACTTTTTTTTTAACTCTCCTTAACTCTCGCCAACCTCATGTTAAAATTACCACGGGGTTAACTCATACCAAGGCTTTTCTCTGCATAATACGGAGTCAATATGACCCTGCCCGATGGTAGGGAACAAGAGTTATCTCAACAATACTTGGAAAGGCCGCCATTTTCCCGGTTGTATTTACATTTACATTTTATTTACAGTAAATATTTTAAGGGTTTTAATTCGTGTATGACGAAAGGAATGTTATCGTTTACAGAGGTGGGGCCGGGGGCGGGGGGCGGGAGGCGGGGGAAGGGAAGACTTGTTCTTGCACAGGGGGGTGCACGTATAGACATGTTTAAGAATCACTAGTAAAGGGTTTAGTTTGTGCTGGAACGCGCCTGAACAAGTACCAGAATGAGTTCACCGCTATTCTTCAGTAATGCAGTAAGATTAGTTTACATTTTTTTACATAGGCTTTGTAATTTTATGTTGATCTGGGCCCGGCCCCGGATTCATAAAGGTGCCCAACTGCTAAGACGTCCTAGTTTAGGCAAATCAAAGTGATATAATCATGCCTATGTCCTCTACAAAACCATAAAGATAAAAATATATAGAACAATATCACTCACAAACAGTATTTGATTTGTGAATGTTTTGTAAGACCCAGAGCTGGCCCGAGATGATTAATATCACTAAAGTACGTCTGAGCACCTTTATGAATCTGGGCCTAGGGGTATAGTTACACACACTCTTTTAGATGCGATATTTTATGAAACCTCCATGCGCTGTATGTTATCTATAAAATAATTGTTTGATTGATTGAATAATTATTGATGTTGTTTTTGAATAAAATCGGAACTTTCACACAATATAAGTAAAATATAGGTTTAGAAATAAAACAATGTGGTGCATTTGATAAAGAAGCCGGAAAACACTGGGATTAACACATCATTACAGCTGCGTCTGTCTACAGTGCAGTGCTGGAAAACTCACTCACAGGAGCATAAAGATCGTTGGTTTATACTATGAATACTGCAACTCAATTATTAATTTTAACAGAATTTCAGTAAGTATTGTGATTAAAACTTATTTCCTGAATAGCGCGGTAACATTCAATAAGTTGTTCTTCTAAAGAATTTAGTACATTAAATTAAAAAATTTTATTGACACTTCTCTGTCGTCACAAATCGTTTCCTAATAAAAGGGCTGGGAAGAGAAAATGTCAATATCTGTTCCTCGAATTCGAACTGTTTTGCTTCTGATAGCTAAAAATTACTTGCTCTGTGTTTGCAAATATTTTCCCGTTATACATAGATGTGCTAACTGTTGGCTTTTGTGGTTGGAACTGTTTACTCGTCTGATATCACGAAAGAACTCGTTTTGTGATAAAAGCGGAGGAAACAAAAAATGTCAATGTTATAAAAATGAAAGCACAACTTTTCGAAAGTGAAAAGAAAAGATAATGTTGTCAGCTTTAGAAGATGAAAGCCTATCAATTTCAGTTGATGAAACCGTGATATTAGCAAGTGCGGAATATTCCCTTTGATAATGTTAAGTAGGAAATTAAATGCAACAAATCAACCTCTGCCGTGCAGAGTTAAACACCGAGCAGTAAATAATTGTGCAATATTCCATTAAACTAACTCATTTAAAACATGTAGTATTGTTTGTTACAAATGCGCTTAGTAAATTGGGTCAAACATGTGTTCTATATTTCACTGTACGCTATTAAAATGAAATGTGAACGTGATGTATAACTGTACGTAACGCGATTAACAGGTTCGTATAAGTGTCCATTTGCACGAGTTATAACTATAAGCTGTTAATTAATCAATTGTATTTCATACGGTTCCCTAATTATTAATTGCTATCTAGTACAAAGATAAAATAATGCGACCATTGACTCATGTACAACGGGTTGAAACATCCAAGCATTGAGAAGGTAGTCTGTTATTGTTGCAACTGGCTTAGTTAGCTAAGTTGAGTACCGAGGCTAGCTTGGACTGAGTGGATTGGAATGATTCTGAGTGAAAGTAATATTCTGCCTGTTACTGTAGTACGTCTTCATGTTTTATATTGACTGTTAGTAGATAACCTATCACGACCGTTGGACATTATAATTAAGACGAATTTCTGTATTGGAATATGACAGTTTGGATCTAAGTGATGGTCGTTATTTTTTGCGTAGCCGAAATGAGTTTTAGTAATAATTAGAGTGAATTAAATGTTCAGGTTCATTCATTAGTAGCTACGCGAGTTGTTATTTTAAATGCTTGTGTCTATGCCAATATTATACTTGAACAAGTGCCACGCGTAAAGGACGTTGTTGTATGCACACAATCGATGTAAACTATGTATGTTCAGACCCTGCGGCACACCCCATGTCGTTATGTTGTTTAACTGCCCCAAAAGAAAACCTGTGTATATCATTCTCTAGAGCAGTGGTGTAACGCAGAATTCGCCCCCCCTCACCTCCACCCCCACCCCCACCCCCACCCCCGCAACTCATAAATCATCCTACCAGCATTTTAAATCTGTCTTTTCGACGTGCTTTAGTGGCTTTTCTTATTATTTCACCCGCTATATACTGAGTTTAAAACGACTATATCCCTTGGAGATGCCATAATAATAATTACTTCATCAGGATATAAAGACAACGTCATCTTTACAGTGTTCATTGTTGTTTACAATCGCAACGTATATCTGTACAACACACTGCTTGCTCCATTAGAGTATCCCGAATTTCATCCTGGAGAGGCTTTGTCGGGTGGAACAATATTCAACCGATTGCTATTTTAAATAGAAGGAAAGGGAGCAGAGCCACAATTTTGCAAAGTTGTCTTCACAAGAGTCTGGAGCTTATTTATACGACAACTTTAATACATTAATCTTGGTTTTATGGGGGGGCCCCACGGTGCTGGGGCCCCCACACCGCGGAGTCTGCGGGGTCCTCCGCTACGCCGGTGCTCTTTAGAGAATTTAGTAGTTCTTACGAATGTTGCTTTGGAGTTTGTTCCAATAAATGATTTCATTGTTCGAATGTTCTTACTTAGGTTTTTGTAATGTGTCGTTGCAATTGGAAGATGCAATATTTCTTTGAACAAAGAAACATTCATTAGAAAGAGCACTAAATCCTCTGCAGGGAGGAAATATCTTGGCACAGATAACTAATTAATCAGCTGTGATCTTGGTTTCCTTTATAACAGTTAACAAACATTTGAAATCAATTTTAACAGGCACTAGAAATCGAAGGTTCCGAGGATAGGAAGACACTATAGTTGCTTTACGTCTCAGTTATTGCAATCATGGTATTCCAGACGATGAGGGGTGGTAGATTAAGGACAACAATAAACCATGTCTTGTTCGAGAGTCGAACTCACGTCCCAAGGTGATCTTCGCCGTGATCTTCGAATTGGGAATAATATTTCCTAAAGAAGTAGTTATATGCCACCATTATTATGACAATGCTCATTAGGGGCCGAGTACTTCAAGCCTGCCTTCATCACCCTCTTCCTCTTCCTCTTCCTCTGCCTCTTCCTTTGCCTCTTCATCACTGCCATAAATAACTGGAATTAGTTTTCCAAAGTACAGGAATATTTCAAATACACATCAACAATTCACAATCCGCAATTTGTATTTAGTAAGTACCGGTATCCACAACTACGGTCTGCAGTGACGCTCATAACAATGGTATAACGTTCAATTTTCACATATTTTCTAATCTTAGTTTAGTAACCCGGTTCACTTTTTGTAGTGAGAATCGAGGTAAGCATTGGACTGTGAACAGAACGTAGATACTATAACCTTGTTATTATTGTCTCCAATGTCGCTGCCTGGCACAGCTTGCCTGGTCAGTCATGAAGTACGCAGTGAGGGAGCAGAGTAAATCTATACTAGCCCCAACGAAAGTATTTGCATACCGATCTCAGGTCATTGTCTACTGCCCCCTTTCAACTGCGCAAATTGAAAGAAAATAAACAGACACCTGGCGTTCCTTCACACATTCGTAAATGCATGGTTCGGAGGCGGTTTGGCCATACCCACAGTAACAGGTAGCCAACGGAAGGTCTTAAATTATTCCGAATGGACCTATTTAGATTAGATGATAGGAATTAGCGAAGTAGAAAACCAGGTTGTCATCTTGGACTCGGTTGTGTCGTAAGCATCCGAATACTTTCGTTGGGGCAACTTTATTGTCAGGTGATGTGTAAATTGAGCTCACTTCTAAGGTAGGCCTACTGTTGATCTTCTTGAGACATTCTGTTATCCTATCAGCCCTATTACACAATACACATGTATAGCTACTAGTTAGTCAACTGAAGAAGATTCAAACGCATGTCCATACAGCTCGCACAATATTGCTCCGCATTCCTCATGCAGTTGCTCATACAGGATCTTTGCATTTTTCATGCGGTTCTCATACAGGATCTTTGCATTCCTCATGCAGTTGCTCATACAGGATCTTTGCATTCCTCATGCAGTTGCTCATACAGGATCTTTGCATTCCTCATGCAGTTGCTCATACAGGATCTTTGCATTCCCCATGCATGAGTTGCTCATACAGGATCTTTGCATTCCTGATGTAGTTGCTCATACAGGATCTTTGCATTCCTCATGCAGTTGCTCATACAGGATCTTTTCAATCTGCAATCAAAATAAATAACTTCGCTCTAAAAAGTAAAGGAAGGCGGTTTATGTCAAAATAAGCTTTGCAACTCCATTGAGAGCGCCAATGTAAAACGTAAAAATCAGTGTTGTTGACATGCAAGTAATTCGCTTATCTCGAATATCCAATCAGCGTTAAAAGCAGCTCGCGTAGTGGAAGTGATTTAGTGAGGGTGAGGGAGTCGTCAGCCGCCGATCACTCATTTTGTGCCAGTCGAACGTTTTCTGATCGATGGAGCGATGGTAACGACACAGCTACGTGAGCGATGCAGTTGAACGACTGCGAGCGAAGAAACGACATGGGCTGGAATACTGAAGCAGCCCAGGCCATGTAGGAAACTGCAACACTAGTCAATGCTGGACATAAATTCTGCCACAGTGTTTTAACTTCACCCAGTTGAGATTGCGACTTATTGCGAGACTGTTGAGAGATGATCAATTGTGACTGTGCAAACAGACAGTAATTAAGAAACAACCTGGGGGGGGGGGGGGGGGCGGCGTGCTGCCCCCCATCCCACAGGGAATTGTTTTACGGCTTGTGCCAGAGACGCGTACAAAGATAGTAAGATATACCCTGTGGACACGTAGCAGCAGTTAACCCTCACCGCAACCGACTCCACACTGCGCAGCAATTATAGTTCGGCCAATAAACCAAGCACCAGGGTCGCTCGTACTAAACATTTAGAATATGAGATTTCCTCATTAAAAGATGAATTTTTAACTTTACAAATTACCATTTTCCACTGCTCAAATGACTTCAATACATTCTCAAATTCAATGAGTTCTGAGTTGCGCAGTTAAATCTTTGACAAGCTGAGATATTCAGTTAATTTCTTTCTTCTATCACTTGAGAGTTTGATCAGTTGAGGTTTGAAGAGTTTCACTTCCATCACTTCTTAAACCAGACACGTACATTACATTAAAAATAAAATTATTTATTGTATTTTGACATTAACGTTGTGCGCGTACGGATTTTCAGTTTTTTTTAAATATGCACAATATACCAAAGTTTATCTTTGAAATTGAAACCATGACTTTTGAAAGATACAAAATTACTTTCTCCGTAATTTTGATTGTACGGGTACTATCAAAATTATGAAACAAAAAATTGTAACTCTCAGAAGTTATGGTTTCAATTTCAAAGCTTTACATTTGTATGTTTTGCATATTTTAGAAAACTGAGAAACCGTGCTCACACACACACACACACAGCCTTAGTTATGTTCATAATATTTCTAAAAAATATGATGTCGAATGTACATTGTGGACACAAAAATCGTTCTCACGAAGTTTTCAGAGTAAAACTAGTCGAACATTGATGAGTGGACCATAAAATTGTAGATTATAATATAATCGGAGTGTATTGTTCAAACTCACAAACGTAAACAAATTCAAGATTTTTAGAATGATAAACTGATATTTTATTTTCAAGTTTTCATTCTACACTTTGTATTGTACCTTTGCAAATAATAATAATAATAATAATAATGTATTTATTTAGCTTACCGCTATTACATTTACATGTATATCTTACAAAGATAATGTTGGTACATACTTATTACATAAACTTTATATAAATTAACGTATAGAAATTATGACCAATACAAGCATTATGTTCTAACTACTAATTCTGAACATAGCTGATTACATACTTTCTACATTTAATTTTAAACCTTGACAATGATTTTTCCAGTCTCACTTCATTTGGCAATTTGTTAAATTCAATCATCCCACCACATAATAAGGTTTTATGTGTGCTCATTTTATTTACTCTTCTAAAATTAAAACTATCATTTTTCCTTGTAAAATGTTCATGAATATCTTTTCTTAATTGTAGTAAATTATCAAAATATCCTGGGAGAAAATTATTCTTTAGTTTATACATGAAAATTAGACTATTAAATATTATATTTTGCCTTACAGTTAACCAATTCAAAGCCTTACTCATTCTCGTAATCCTTGTATCCCTACCACATTTAAGGACAATCCTCATGGCTTTATTTTGTAAACATTGCAAATCTCTCTGGCTTCTGTGGAGTTTTAGAAAAGAGTAGACTACGTGTTCGCTTAGCTCCCTCTAATAGGAAACGAGTACTCAGAAGAATAAATAACTAAATGCCAATGCAATAATAATTTCCCTGACAAGCCCAACGCGTGGATCAAAGATAGTAAGATATACCCTGTCGGGTGGCGTGGATGTTCCTCTACACACGGCAACATGCATGCATGTAAATAGACCAATTAAATCCACTTGTAAAATAAAATTCCATTTGCTTCTGTAAAATCAAAACGAGTGCCCATGAATAATGCAAGGCAGGCGATCAGATGTTGACATTCACAGCAGAGTTCAAGTTTAGTGTATTGATTTCCAGCAGCGTTGCTATCTTCTCACCACTGTAATAGCGGCTATAGCTTTGGATGTATGCTATAGTTTGTGTGGTACGCCAGGGCCCAGCAGCGATGCTATCTTCTCACAACTGTAATAGCGGCTATAGCTGTGGGTGTATGCTATAGTTTGTGTGGTACACCAGGGCCAGCAGCGATGCTATCTTCTCACTACTGTAATAGCGGCTATAGCTTTGGGTTTATGCTATAGTTTGTGTGGTGCCCCAGGGCCCAGCAGCGATGCTATCTTCTCACTACTGTAATAGCGGCTATAGCTGTGGGTGTATGCTATAGTTTGTGTGGTACACCAGGGCCAGCAGCGATGCTATCTTCTCACTACTGTAATAGCGGCTATAGCTTTGGGTGTATGCTATAGTTTGTGTGGTACACCAGGGCCCAGCAGCGATGCTATCTTCTCACTACTGTAATAGCGGCTATAGCTTTGGGTGTATGCTATAGTTTGTGTGGTACACCAGGGCCCAGCAGCGATGCTATCTTCTCACTACTGTAATAGCGGCTATAGCTTTGGGTGTATGCTATAGTTTGTGTGGTACGCCAGGGCCCAGCAGCGATGCTATCTTCTCACTACTGTAATAGCGGCTATAGCTTTGGGTGTATGCTATAGTTTGTGTGGTACACCAGGGCCCAGCAGCGATGCTATCTTCTCACTACTGTAATAGCGGCTATAGCTTTGGGTGTATGCTATAGTTTGTGACTTGTGGTACGCCAGGGCCCAGCAGCGATGTTATCTTCTCACTACTGTAATAGCGGTTAGGTTGTGGGGTAGCGCTAGAGGTCAGCAGTGTTGCTACGTAGCTTTTCACTACTGTAATACCGCTAGTTTGATGATAATAATAATTATATTTGGGCTTAACGTCGCCTATTTTTGTAACGTGGCTAATCGAGACAATGAGTGGGTGACATATAAAGATGATGGTGATTGGGGTTGTTAAGAGGTAAAGGGCCAGTGGGAGGGCGTGTGGTAGCGCCCAAGGTGAGTAAAGTAGTAGTATACCCCAGTTCTACTACTTTATCGACCGTGGTAGCGCAGTGATGCTATCTTCTCACTACTGTAATTACAGCGGCTATCTATAGTTTGTGTGGTAGAGTCAGGGTTCACCCGCATTTTATGTTGACCTCTTATCACTTACATTTTATTGCATTTTTATTGCTCGATCGAACTATTTCAAAACAATAATAACTTAGAAGTCCTGGAGTATTTATTTTGGAAGATTAACACACAAAAATTCCTCTTACAAACAGAATTATATTTTGTCATTCACAAAATAGCAAAACAAACAACTCATAGGCCTACTTGATGTTTCAATTTGCTTTCAAATACAACCCAAAAGCAGTTGAAGTTGAAGGAGTTGCAGACGTACGATAAGTCAGTTGGCAAAAGCAAAATGTCAGTTGATGATAATCTTCTTATCTCTTTCTGAATAACTCACTTTTAATTCGTTCCCTATACAGGATATACAAAGATTAAGAATATCCGACAATATTTTTGTCGAAATAAAAACACGCAAATCTTATAACGAAATGCGAAATTGCATGACAAGAAAATAGTGAAGAATGTTGGAAATACGTCTCCAGTCTCTTAATTTACATATCAAATTGAGTTTGAATACCAACTATACGCCGAGTAGGGTTAGAGCGTAGTGGGGTGTGAGGGGGCTGGGGATTTGGAAGACTAGCGGTAGTACCATTTTGTTTCTTCCGAATGAAATAACAAAAAACATAAACAGGAAAAAATGACAGGATTATGTGATAATGTATTGGGAATAGAGTTGTGCTATAGCATACATCTAGCATTGGTTGTATAACAATACGTGGTAATCTCTGTAGAGCATCGCTTTTGAGAGCGACGCATTCTATGCCTGATGGAAAATTCACTATTTGTATTTGTTTGACTCGATTGAACAGTAGCGAATAACTAAATATTCCAGCGAAGAAAAGTGATTTTTCTGGCATTTTAGTTTGCTTTTATCTTTATCGTGGGATGTGATCGACAGTGCCTTATTACGATGATTTATTTTCAATCTGAATTAATTTAATATATTTCTCCCAATTATTTGCAAAATATAGTTATTTTTTCACGAATCTTTTCCTTCCTGTAAAATAATTCGGATATAAACACGATGCCATTATAGCTGTATTTACTGTCCAGAAATAGGAATGAACTTCATTTCGAACCTTTAATATTAAATAAAACGTTTTCTAAAATACATAGCCACAATGCGCAGTTTCCAGATAAAAATTACTACGATTGAGTATTGTAGTCCATCTAACAATCCGCATGCAGACAATGGAGCCAGAGCAAGTCAAAGAAATATGTGTGTAACCAATTATCAACTCAGTTTTCAGAGAGGATTTTAGTGGCGGTCATTACGAAGTTCAATCATATTATGTATGATTGTGTTTCACTGACGAAGCATCTACAGTCAATGATCACACAGTGAATGATGATGATTATGTCTAGTAGTCAATGATCATGAACGATAGGTACCTTAAAACAAGCTACGAAAATCGATAACGGAAGTTTTCTGAAGGGAGGCATTTAAAGAAATCAATTCTACTTGTGAGATGTAGCTCAGCAGTACCATGCGACACTCTAAACTCTGGAGCTCGCTGGTTCGATACCTGCAGTGGCAATACTGACTCAAGTTTTTCTCCAAGGTTTTCTCAGAAGGCAGGAAATATATTTTGAAAATATGTTTTGAAAATGTATATTTCTTTGCTGCAGTATTGGTACCACCAGGTGATTCGAATCTCATCACTTATTGGCCATATGCCGTGAAATGTTATTGAAACATGTTTTCTGCGCCGACACACGGACGCTTTACACGGTTGCTACGGTGTTCTGCTAATATTTTGGAAAATGTTTTAAGTGTGTCATGAACTCGGAAAGTGCAACAAAATTATTTGTTTTCTTTGTTCAAAAATGGTATTCATTATAGTTGTTATTTTGGAAGCAAATGAAGAATTTTGAACCAATTGATATTCAAAAAGACAACCATATAATGATAAAATTTTTAAAATTTTTCTATCCAGTTTTTTTGTTCTTATAAAACAACAGTCTGGATGTCAATTACTCTAGTTTGATATTGTGTACCGTTCTCAAAATATGGATTGATGGTGTTGTGCTGTTCCAATATTTTAGACTCAAAAGAACCAAAATACCCATCAGTAAAGCAGTGTATTTTTCCAAATGAATGTTCACAAAGTTTCTTTGGCATCAGATTGGGATGGAATGGATGTCAGGCAGCTCTCTTTGATTTGGACGCCGTGGCGTGAAGTTCAGTGATCAATCACAACCGTGCTATGCGGTTGCCGTAAAGCCAGACTAGCTTAATGAATGGCGAAACCTGCGGCTTTGTCGGGAAACCAATCTGGGCAGGATGGAATATATATATTTGCAGTTATCTCTTGCCCCAACTTTTAAATCTAAACGACCGTTTCGTTACTTCATTTTCATTCGCGTAATCAGTAAGACTACCGCCAATATTAATACCGTGCGAGCTCAATAATGCTGCTACATCACATCGAAAAAGTGAAAACTGGGTTAAATAAAAATAGATAAAATAAATTCACATTTAGAGTCTACCGACTCAGTAATGAAACTGATTTTCAGTGGGGGACTTAAATTTAAAGTGACTAAACTAACCCTGTAGGCTCCAAACACCATCGACGAGTGAGCGATAACCAATCAAAGATCGATATTTCAAATGCCAAACATATGAATCAGTGATTGGACAGTGCGAACACCTGCGGACAAATGTCAGAATCAACAAGGCCAATTCAGAACAACTTTGAATTTATTGAGTGCTTCGTTGTGCTAGGAAGTTATAGTTAAGTAGAGTGCACATATTGCTCCATTAATCACGTCCACTTAGTTTAGGGTGTTCGGAATTCTAATTTAGCCTAGACGGATGAAAATGCTGGACTTGTTTCAAGAAGTGCTAGGAACTAGGCAAGGTCTCTAAATTCCCTGGCGAGGGCTCGTCCAACTTTAAGTTCTACTGGGGCTGTGCCAGGGGATTGACGGACCTTGGGAACTTGGGAAATAGAAAATTAAGTTGGTATTATTGTATTTGACTATTTTGTCAGCAAGCTTGAGAGTTGGGACAAGAATTCATTTACCTGTACACCCATGCGAAGCGTGTGTACTCAGTAAGAGATCATCACATGCAAGGCGATACACGTAAATACTAAATACCATGCAAGAATTTTGTCTTTGTCAGCGAATGAACCAGCCCAAGAGGCGAAGAAGCGATGTAGTGAAATAAGAGCTTAGCAGAATCGCACGATTATGCATGTTGTTATCTCATAGATGACTGTATCGGTCACGCGTTGTTATCTCATAGATGACTGTATCGGTCGCGCGTTGTTATCCTCGTCGAGCAAATCGGCCCACAAGTTGATCGGTACTTCATTATTTCCTGTAATTCTTGAGTTTCCCCTGAGAATATCAATCGAACATTTCCAGGAACTGCCAGTCAATGGAAATAAAGTACAGCTCAAGAGGTCATTATCAGAAAATAATGTAGCCCACAGTATAGAAGATTCTCAGTATTCTGACATCCACTTCTTATCACCTCTCCCCATGCATCAGTGGCAATACTGATAATAACATTGCATTTAGGTGAATCATCTACGATCAAAGTTAAATTGTATGTATGTATGTTCTTTATTAACCAGCATGAGCTTTCGCTCTTTACAGTGGCTTTAACAATTTATGGTAATACAGATACAAAAACGATTACAAAACAACACAGTAATACATTGTTAATTATTTATCATATTTATATATTATACTACTATCATTAATAGTACCTATAAATTACATATACATAATAATAATAAACCTAGGCTTATAGTAATACTTTAAAAAAAATACACCTAAACGTAATAATAATAATACTAAACTAATACATAAAAGACTGTGCGCGATATCACAATACATGTGGAATTACAAGTTATCATACTAAGATATAATACTAATATTAATAAACCTTAATAAATATACATAATAGTAAACATAATAAAATAACATATCAAGAAAACTTGCATTGAATGTGGAAAAGTGTAAACAAATTTTTGTTTTATATGAGATACGACGTTCTAATGCAAATTAATTTTCACTTAGTTTTCCATCGACGTCAATCGATCGACCGGTCAGTTTTGATAAACAGCTCGGTATGAAACACGTAAGTACTTCTGCACATGATCTACAGTTCGTCTCAATTCAAAGTACACGCCGGTAAAATGCGAACTAAAAGGAACTGTTTCTTATTGTTGGAGACTAATGCTGTCAATCATCCCCTTTATTTGGCAAACCACTTATCTTCTAACATAGTAAAGAGAGCTCCAAACCACATGGACCTTCGACCATGAATATTCAGAATTAGCCATTCTCATAATGGATTTGTAAGAAAAGTAGTAAAATAGCAGTTTCTTTTAGTGATTTTAAATTTTCTTGAGCAAGAGATAATATTATGGCCGGCCCTTTGAGAAAGGACCGAACCCAGAGCCCCCGTCTTCGCTATTGTCAAGCGGGCGGTTTTTGTTATTTGAATATAAATCATTGATGGTCACTTTTTTTTTAAACTGTGCATCCTTCCTGGTGACAAGTTTGACGTTTACAACTTTGCACAGTGAGCGGGAAATAAGCCTCCCTTTGAGAAGTTCTCTTTACTGGCGTGGATCTTGGATAGAGACGAACTTTAATGACAACTGCACGAGCTGCATCATGCATGATGTGTTGTCAACACTTGAACCCCCGAGCAAATAGTGACGTCACGAGTCGTTCACCACGGGTACCGCGCATGCGCATTGTAATCGTCTCAACGTCAGTCTTCTGTGATTTAAGATTCTCTCTGTCAGTCAAAGCGACACTCGTCAAGCGCCGTCGCTCACCAGTTGATTTAGCTCCCTGGCAAATAACCATTTATCTCCCTGACTGACATTCACCGATCTTAATAACGAGAAAAATAAGGTACAGGATACCCGGAAGTGACGCGATATTCACGGGGACTTCCAACATGGCGGCTCTTGTCTTCACAGCTGATAAGAGGTGGCTCAGAGATAGCACGTGATACTCTTAACTCGGCACCACAGGTCTAGACGATATACACGGGGACCTCCAATATGGCGGCTCTTGGCTTCACAGCTGATAAGAGGTGGCCCAGAGATAGCACGTGATACTCTTAACTCGGCACCACAGGTCTAGACGATATACACGGGGACCTCCAATATGGCGGCTCTTGGCTTCACAGCTGATAAGAGGTGGCTCAGAGATAGCACGTGATACTCTTAACTCGGCACCACGGGTCTAGACGATATACACGGGGACCTCCAATATGGCGGCTCTTGGCTTCACAGCTGATAAGAGGTGGCTCAGAGATAGCACGTGATACTCTTAACTCGGCACCACAGGTCTAGACGATATACACGGGGACCTCCAATATGGCGGCTCTTGGCTTCACAGCTGATAAGAGGTGGCTCAGAGATAGCACGTGATACTCTTAACTCGGCACCACAGGTCTAGACGATATACACGGGGACCTCCAATATGGCGGCTCTTGGCTTCACAGCTGATAAGAGGTGGCTCAGAGATAGCACGCGATACTCTTAACTCGGCACCACAGGTCTAGACGATATACACGGGGACCTCCAATATGGCGGCTCTTGGCTTCACAGCTGATAAGAGGTGGCTCAGAGATAGCACGTGATACTCTTAACTCGGCACCACAGGTCTAGACGATATACACGGGGACCTCCAATATGGCGGCTCTCGGCTTCACAGCTGATAAGAGGTGGCTCAGAGATAGCACGTGATACTCTTAACTTGGCACCACAGGTCTAGACGATATACACGGGGACCTCCAATATGGCGGCTCTTGGCTTCACAGCTGATAAGAGGTGGCTCAGAGATAGCACGCGATACTCTTAACTCGGCACCACAAGTCTAGACGATATACACGGGGACCTCCAATATGGCGGCTCTTGGCTTCACAGCTGATAAGAGGTGGCTCAGAGATAGCACGTGATACTCTTAACTTGGCACCACAGGTCTAGACGATATACACGGGGACCTCCAATATGGCGGCTCTTGGCTTCACAGCTGATAAGAGGTGGCTCAGAGATAGCACGTGATACTCTTAACTCGGCACCACAGGTCTAGACTATTCACGTGTCTGTCCATATGTGTTTATTATATTGTAGTTTGCAGTGGTCAAATATCCCCCGTGGCTGGTCCCCAAATAAAAATTTGTTAAAATCGTACATTTCTACCTACCTATCCTACACAAGACGAGAATTACTGTTATATTCAACCATTGTATGGATTGCAAAATAAATTTCAGCTGATTTTAAAACGATTGCAATGTAAGACGAGAAATCTATTATGGATGCCCCTGATAAAAAATAATAAGAACACAAAATTGTGTTTCAGAATATACACTGTATTATAGTGGTCCCACGAAAGTATTCTGATGCTTACGACACAGCCGAGTCCAAGGTGACAACTTAATTTTCTACCTAGCTAATTCCTACCGTTGGGGATAATTTAAAACATTCCGTTTGTAGCCTGTAACGGCGGGTGTGGACAAACCGCCTGTGCACTCGACTAAGCCGAACCATGCATTTACAAATGTGTGAAAGAACGCCAGGTATCTGTTGACTTTCTTTCAATTGGCGCGGTTGAAAGGGGGCAGTAGACAATGACCTGAGATCGGTATTAGAATACTTTCTTTATGTTAAACTGAATATGTAAAAAATACCTATTATAGCTTAGCCTCATTACTAAAATATACCTTTGACAATATTTGAATGGTTAGGAATAATACAACCAAATTCGCTAATTTATAACCAACCCTTATAAATTAATTTTATATTCACAACATTCTTTTATTCTCTCAAACTTTTTTTAAACGCCAGCAAACGGTACGAGGTTACTTCTTTATTTAGTACGTGAGTACGTTAATTACCATGGCAGAGTCCTCGGTGGTAAACCGGCTGCCCACAAACATAATGCCGGCTAATTACTGTAGCTAAACCAACATTCCATGAAACCTACATCCCTACGGACAGCGGACGCCATCCAGGCTCGTTCTACCACTTAGCCAATGTGTTTTGATGACGGCGATGGTCCGCGTGTAATCCCTTTCCTGCGGTTACCGACGCTCCTGCACGGCTGACGATAACTGTAAGAACCATCACATATTACGGAAACAAACAAATAAAACAATATATTTTATTATAACGTCGTAAAATAATTGCAATAATACATTTTCATACAAAATTTGCTGCTCTTTAGGAGACGTCTTTATTATTTGGTTGAGAGCGAAGGTGTTTGAGATCTAGAAGCCATAATGGAGACGGAACCAGCTAGGTTCCCTGCTGTAGGGCTTACCCCAGCTTTAGCTGGCGTCTCTCCTTAACTAAATGGTTTATTTATGTTGGTGTTTGGGTAGTTGAGAAGTAATGTCCGAGGGCTGTTAGTAGGGCTCACTCACATACATATGACCATGTACGGACATATTATTGATTGTTCTAGCATTCGCCTGTGACTGACGAAGAAAACCTCAGGCATGCATACCCTTCAGTTAGGATTGCCGGTGACCAAGCCTGCGACCTCCTTCAGTCTCCGTGTTCGTTCAGCTAAATCTACCGGTTTTAAGACTGGACAAGTGTTTAATCATAAGGAAGCGAAATTAAATAAGATACTACTTTTTTTCTATATAGTTTGTGTACAAAATTAAAAAAGGGGAAAATAACAAAATTAGTTATAACCTGATAATATAATCATAAAGTAAATAACATAAGTAAGGAATAACATAAGGTAAAAATGGTAAAAACCATCTGTTTGAGAGATTGAATGAACGGCTTACGTTGTGGCATGAAGCAGGTGCAATCATACATGCATGGAATTATCTAACTCAAGATGTTTGAGTTTACAACAAGCACAACCATACATTAAACAGATTAGAAATGCTCAATCTTCTTTGAAATTGGGAATTTCGGATCCACCGTGAAAATCATTTTCATAAGGCTTTACTTGACAAACCTATGCCGAGCTCACTGCTCACGGCTATTAAAAGCTAGGACTAGGCCTATATCCGCTCTGTGAAAATATAACCGTTAAAATTATGACTCAATAGCGTGGGAGTGACTCCTTCAAAAATTGCTGAAGGGAATAAATTAAATTGAACAAATTGGAATATTTGAGTTATTAGAAGGTATGTCGGATCCATATCTTGGTCGTATTCTGAGCAGCTGCTCCGTCGTAACAGCCACTTGCGCCGCAACGTCACCCCCTAACGTGCGGTGAATGAGCAGCGGGCCAGGTTAGACTCATTTTTTAACTTTAATACAGATAAATTGTCGATAGTGCGTTCGCGTAAAACACAGAGCCTGCAGTAACGTTGTGCCTACTGCCTATAATGTATTACTGGAGTTACACGAGGTGTAGACTATGTGCTTTGCACGGTTGTGTGGCGAGCTCGGAGTGCTTCAAACCTATAGACAATCTAAACATGAACATTACCTAAACCACATTTGTCAACATTTATTTCAAAGACCATTCAATAATGGTTCTGAAAATTTAAGTGTGTGGAGACTGTACAGAAACGCCAGCGGCTGTTTCTGTATCTCTCGTACAGCCGCAGGTACAGTTAACAAGTGCCAACTGCCAACACACGTTAAATAAACTTTGCAAATAATTGTCTTCGCTCAAACTTAGAGATCAGAATGAGACTCGTACGGGGGATGGGGGCTCGTTACTATACAGTATGCAAGGAACTTAATTCAAAAAATGCAAAAGAGGCTTACTTCAATAAATAACAAAAAAAATATCAATCATAAAGGTCAGTAGCTACACATCATTATTAATAGCTGTTATTTTTAATATTATAACCTGAAAATAATGTATTTAAAATGAGTTGGAAAAGCCAACATCTATCATCTATCAGTCAGTCAGTCAGTCAGTCAGTCAGTCAGTCAGTCAGTCAGTCAGTCAGTCAGTCAGTCAGTCAGTCAGTCAGTCAGTCAGTCAGTCAGTCAGTCAGTCAGTCAGTCAGTCAGTCAGTCAGTCAGTCAGTCAGTCAGTCAGTCAGTCAGTCAGTCAGTCAGTCAGTCAGTCAGTCAGTCAGTCAGTCAGTCAGTCAGTCAGTCAGTCAGTCAGTCAGTCAGTCAGTCAGTCAGTCAGTCAGTCAGTCAGTCAGTCAGTCAGTCAGTCAGTCAGATAGTCAGTCGATACCGATGTTAAAAGGTTCGAGAAGAATGTGTCTTACAAACGATGGTAAACCTGGCGAATATATATAATAACGTATAATAATACTGAACAAAACACAAAGGTAGATTCACCAGCTTCACACGCCAATACCAACATAACAGGCGTCAACTCGCAGGCAGGAAACACAGGATGACCACCATTATTAGCATTTTGTTATTGTACAACAATACTCACATTACTGCCCCATTTTTATCCTCATTGTTTGCCCCGCATTCAACCCACACATGTTCACTCTCATTCGTAATTGATGTCTATTTGTGGCATAACTAATTTTAATACTAATGGGATCAATTGAGTGATCACTCCCCTCTCCGAATACAAGTAAACTCACAAGACACCTGCTAGGTTCGACTTTGAATAACATTTGGCTCGCATACACTAATTGACGACATTTCAGCCATATAAATCAGACCACGGTCTATACCGTGATCCCCCCTCTCCCTTAAATACGATTACAAATAAAATTCTAAACACATATATCGACATGGCTTCGGAACGTTCATCCCCCCCCCCCCGCCCCCTCTATCACGCGAATAATACGATTTAAAAATAAACCCCCCCATGCCACCTCCCCCCCCCACCCGCATCAGGCGTCCAACATACGAATACAATCGAAACAGAGACGACAAAGCACAGAATATGGAGCCAGCTTCCATCACACCAATTACGGAGCAATTTTCGTATTAGTTAATTTCGTTTTGTCGACTATCTCATTCAATAGCTGTAAAACGTTTGTAAATCAAATTAAATTTTACAAACCCTACTTTCCGTGTTGGGGATTGGGTTATGCTTTAGTCATAATGCCAATATCTCTGTGCTTAGTGTTGGTATGAAAGCAAAACGGTCGAGTTCAATTAATGGAATTAAAGGGAGACAAAGCTTAAACGAAGAGAAGACAACAACATTTGTTTGAAATTTGCCCACTATGTTGGATCATATTATAATATTAAACAATTAATCAACTGCATTCTCGACTTAATCATCAACCAAAAGTAGTTTTTGTAGGTCGAAAACAATATTGTAGAGTAGATGAATAGGTTAATTGTTATAACCAATGATATTATAACGTTATAATCAACCTAGCAACAAACGCTATAGCATTGAACTCAACATAATCTATAACTAATATTTGAACATGACCTATGGAAGTTTAGTGCATTTTATCATGCTTATCTCTATTAAGTCACTAGGAATGAAGGAATCTGCCTCAGCCTGATTGTAGATCCGACACATAGCGGTGTGTAGCCGCGATCGCGTGGTATCAAGGGAGGATGTACAATAGAGGATAATCTTAGCAAATGACAAAGCCATAAAAGTGGCGGATTTTTGGAAATTAGTTGTCTAGAACGGTGTTCCGGACACGGAAACGAACGAACGAAGGGAGGTACAAGGTATCTTTGAGGTGGTACATTTATGTTACTTTCTGTTGGGAATCCAAGAAAAACAAATCATGTTAGTTGATCTAGACCATGCGTCGTGTTAGTACTTATTTCGTCCATATCCACTTTTCACTTTTTTTTAGTTGTTATGGTATTGCATATTGCCAATGCGTATTTTATCCATTTCCGCAATCTCTGGGTGAAATTTTCTATTACTGTCGATTATCTCGGTGCTTGTTTGATCCATATCCACGAGGTTGGAATAAATGTCAGTGCTTATTTGAGCCATATCCACATGCACCAATCAGAACCGCGGGATTAATCGGCCGGCCACTACGAACAGTTGCGATGGCATTCAGAGGATTTTTCATTCGTGTGTTCTGCGTTGTTAGCTTGCTGACAGCCGATTTGGCAAGGTGTTTATTACATATTATCCCAATATCTGAGTTTATCTCCAGCACCGAACTCGCCCAAGGAACTGGATTTCAGATTACGAGTTTGTCTTTTTGATATTTCTAGGCCTAGGCTCTGTAAGTTATTGAGCTTGTTCATTAACAAATTTTATATTAACCCTAGATATAGGACCTATAGGCTTACTGAGTAGGCCTGACCAGTTCCCGAAGTGGAAATATAAAATTGGCGGAATGAACAGTAGTATAGGCAGTTATACAAATAGTATTATGCCTGCACAAGTAAACTGTGAGACGGGTGGTATGGGAGGTCCGTAATCATCGTCAAAAAATTTACTTGAAGGAGAATACGGGCACAATATTCACATGTTTTATTTTAATTGTACTTATGGAAATGTGATACAATTATAATATAAGTTCTATAAATATAAAACTGTACTCTACTCATCAGTCATCAGTAATTGCCCGGACTGCGGAAGGGATTGCGAGTGGGCTGAGTATGTATAGGCAATCCGTTCTGAGAGTAGCGATCATTGCTTCGGGGGTTAGGGGGGGGGGGGGGTGACGTGTGACCGGACACTTAAAAAATTATTCGTTCTACAAACGTCTCATCCACGTGTCATAAATATCCAATCGAAGGATGAGAGAAGCAATTTTTGGAGTATGCTTTTAATTTTAATCATTCCGCTTGTTAATATTGTCAATAATAAGCGGGGATAATAACCTTTGGAATTTTGTGTGTACTCGTACTTGTAATTACTTGTTTGTAAGTTAAAACTTTGAAATCGTTTTATTAATAAAAATGAATTTGTAATAAGATCATCAATATAATTTCTTGTGTAGTTCTTTGCCATGTAATATTTTAATATTACATTGCAAGCAATTAAACCCAGTCGAGGTAGCTCCTTCTCCTCGTGGTGACCGGTGCCTGCAACGAGGGTGTTGTGTATAATAATATCTCACTCATAATTTCTTTCTCTTTTTTCCTTTGCTGATGCCCAAATGGCAACCTAACCCTTACCCCTGTCGTACCCTATCCTTTTCACTGACAGTTATGCGACGTGTGTTCATAGTTTCTGAGCCAGGATCGTAGTCATTTTTGTAGCTGCACAGGTCCACCACTGGCCCTTCTTCGTGGTGTGGGTTCCTCCCACTTTGCTCATTCTCAACGTGTCCCAGTAAAATCCTAGGAATGTCCATAATGTCCCTCGCCTCCGCTAAAATGACAATAACTATGTTTCCAAAAAGAGCCTTGTAAAGGAAACTAATCAATCGCCTAACGATAAGAACATCTTTATCAGTGTATACTGTAATTATAACTAATGATTTGGTTTTCGTTGGCATATTAAAGCATTTTTATAATTTTTTTTTTTTTTTTTTTAAATTCAATTTTATAAGCTTAAACATTAATAAATTGATAAAAAAATTATTTTTATGCCAAATCAAGTTCTCTGTTCTACTAAGTCATCAAATATATAAATTATTATCCAAGATACACCTAATACGATCAAAATAAGAGTAAAGTGGATATAGACGAAATAAGCACTAAACATTTATTCATTTTTGTCAGGAGCTGTAGTCCATATCCAACAATGAGTGCCCTGTTCTGGGGGAAATACAAAAGCAAAATGTCTTGTTATTACGAAAATACTTATACTGTATCCATACTTGAACAATAGAATTCAAAAATGGTGGATGCCTTGTAACAGATAAAAGTACCAGCAGTTTTACATTCAAACCCCGTTTTCTCCGTCTGCGAAAAAGCGGATATGGACGAAATAAGTACTCACACGACGATTGACTGAAACTATTTTATTTCTTCAATGTTTGCAGAAAATGTGATGTTTTCAGCCATAGTTTGTTTTGTCAAAGAAACACAAAAGCAAATAATTGAGAACTCGGAACAAACACACTTCAACAATTTGTTTTTAGTTTGGATCTGCATTATGATAAGTTTTGTTTTTCTTTCATAAGAAGACTGCTACAGCTAGATATAAAATATGTTTTTTTTTTTTTAAACGACAGCAGCTACGAGTTCTAAAAGCAATGAATTAAATTCACACATGCTCTAAAAACGTTTCGATAACGAACTCGTTATGAATAAAATGTACACGAACAAGGATTCATACCTT
>OX246740.1:1058792-1276292 GCA_945910005.1 Isoperla grammatica
ATACGGCATTACATGGTTTGAGTAATTTAGAGACAACGTATAGATCGACATGTATATTTTCATATTTTGTGTCTGAAATAATTTTATCTTATATTTTTTACACTGTGGTATTGTTGAAGAAAAACTCAACTGAATAAATAACAAGATGTTTAGTTCAATACAATAAGTGAATAGCTCAATTGAAAAAAAAGTCGAAAGTATGTATGCCATATAAATGGCGGCTATGTCTACCGCTATTGAGTGCTATAGTTAGGCTCTCGGTACAGCCTAATTCAAGACACGTCCTACCTTCTCTATATTACTTATGAAATGTGTTCACTGTTAAGAATTCAATTGCCTCTGCGTCACGTGGGAGCAATAGCATAGTTGTTTATTTATTTACTTATGTTTAAGCTTTAATTGTAATTATTAAAGTTTTTTTTCAATTTTCTTTAAGCGATTATTGTTATGTGATAAATGATTCTTGGAGTGTATATTTACACAATATTGGTTGTGAGACCTTTTGTTCCAACATGCCACTTAACTGACTTGAAGTTCCATGTCTTTATTCAAGTAATTCGCTTTGGTTTGTTCAATTTGTACTTCGATGCACTCGATTTTAATAAAATGTATAATGCAAGATGAAATCAGTTTATAGAAACATCTTCTACTTCTGTTACAATAAGTTTAAAGTTTAATAGTATCAGATACAAAAAGTATATAAATGCAAGTCGCACGTGTGACAATAGGCAACACGCGTACGATTTTTTTTTGTTAAACCAAACACTTAGTTTAATAGTATCAGATACAAAAAGTATATAAATGCAAGTCGCACGTAAAAAAGAAATTTTTAAATAGGTTTAATGTGGTCGCATTTATTGAAGTTTAAACTGGTGATCTGAAACGCTTACAGGTGGCTGTGACGCAATGGTTCTGTAGACGAGGCAGAACAGACCAATCGCTGAGGCGGTGAGCCTACACAGTACAAAATCATGACGTCAAATCCACTGTACATGGCGGTGGCTCGTTTTTCGCGCCCTTTTATTCATCGTTACTATACCAATTATTTTGAGGCATAGACTGATCCGTTTTTCAAAATTCAAAGACACAAAATTATTAAATGAGAGACAAGGTACCTATTCAAAAATCGATTAAAATTTTCATACGCGTGTTCCCTATTTAATGATTGCTGAATATAAAATAATTCTCCCAGTGATTTATTTTCTAAACGTTGATGCCAATTGTGCGGGGGGGGGGGGGTGAGTCGTTGGTTTACTATAAATGAATCAGATATGGCAATGTTATTAATGGGAGCTGTGTAATACGATGTGTACATTGATTTTAGTCGTTGGCTGTGAAATATCTTGCGTTATTACGCTGTGAAGAGACCTACTGCATAACAGCGTTCTAGTTCCATAACCAAGCAGCCTTGCCTCAAACACAAAGTAAGGTAGTAAAGAAAATTAATCCTTTGTTCAGAGCAATTTAGTTGAGAGCTTCCCTGCACACTTTTCTATTTTCCAGAATAAATTTTAATTTTCACCTCGCCACAGTGCCTGTTTCAATTTACGTGACAGGTAATCATGCAAGCCATGCCTAACATTTTTAGATATATTTCACTGTCAAGTGAGGCGAATATTTTTATCTTGTGTAGTTTTTTACCAGTCAAGTACATTTTATCTCAAAATACACGAATAACAATGAAGTATAATATCCCTGAAAATGAGCAAAGCCGTTCTTCCCATTAGCTCAGACATTCTCGTTAGAAAGTAAACATGAATAATCCATTTCGCAAACCTGATTTAATACAAATGAGCTTTTTGGTACATTGAGGGACTCATTTCAGCCATTACGTAAATTCAAGTGTTGTAGCCGATTTAAAAATCCAAGTGAATTAGACCCAAAAGTACCGTAATGAACGCTTGTTATTTTACAGTGAATATACATTAGTCTTGAGCTAATTTGATTTGTGATTTCTCATTAAACAAGACGTTTAAAAAGTTATTATAGAACTCAAAAGCAGTGAATATTGATTGTAGATGTTTTGTTTGAATCCCCCTCTCTAATCAAAATTTGATTTATAAATACATAGCCAATACAAATGAGAAATAAATACAAGTTTATGGTTCATTGTAAGGTACTAGGTTTAAACGACTATACAGTAATAGGTTTAAAGGGCGAGCTTTATGTAGCCTATTTGCAATACTTGAAATGCTTTGAATCTTTGAATTGAACCTTGTAGCCAAATACAGAACTGAGATTCTTGGAGAGCACTCGTGAAGTACTCTAAATTCACTGCACATAGGAGCTACTTAGAGAGGAATAGAACCGCGTTCCTGTCTCAGTAGTAAAATCGAAATTTTGTGCATTACGCAGCCGGAATATCCGAGTGATTTGTGAACGCCGCGTTGGATTGTGGTTGTGGTTAAGAGTCCGTAACGTCACTTGGAAAGTTTGCCTTCGTTAAAGTTAATTTATGAATGGTGTGTTTGGGTCCCACCTCCTGAACTGAAGACACCGCTTACAATTGGTTATCCCCTGTCTTTTACAACTACTACCAAAACCTTGTAGGCCTTGTAGGCCCAATGTTTCTCTCGTAATTTGCCATTTTATCATTGAACGTGTGTTTTCAAATTATTACAAACATTATTTTATTTTACGTGTTGCCAAAGGCATTATAGTTGGTTGGTGGGCTAGGCCCAGAGAACTAGCCTGGGATAGGCTTCTCAAAACTTTCTTTCCCGTGACCCTAAATTTCTAGGTACAAAATCTCACGACCCAGTCTTATATTGACCCTAATTGCGTAGTTTATACACTGAAATAGACGGTCGCTTGTTAGCCGATACATGAAGTGATTCGCTTCGTTTTGGGTTGACGTTTTTATAAGCGGATGCAAGAGTAAGGAAGGTTCCCGCTGAGCCTCTTTTTTTTAACTTTTCTTCATACATCTTTTTATATATTTTCTTTAAAAAGTTCGATTCTATATATATATATATCTTAATTTCCTATTTTTCATAAGCCCGCGACCCCATTTTGATTCCTCGCGACCCCGGGGTCGCGACCCATACACAGTTCAAGAAGCCCTGAGTTGAGTGACCAACATCTCACCACTACACGCGTAACGGATCTCTCGCCAAGTACCAACATCTCACTGCTACACGCGTAACGGATCTCTCGCCAAGTACCAACATCTCACCGCTACACGCGTAACAGATCTCTCGCCAAGTACCAACATCTCACTGCTACACGTGTAACGGATCTCTCGCCAAGTACCAACATCTCACTGCTACACGCGTAACGGATCTCTCGCCAAGTACCAACATCTCACTGCTACGCGCGTAACGGATCTCTCGCCAAGTACCAACATCTCACCGCTACACGCGTAACGGACCTCTCGCCAAGTACCAACATCTCACCGCTACACGCGTAACGGATCTCTCGCCAAGTACCAACATCTCACCGCTACACGCGTAACGGACCTCTCGCCAAGTACCAACATCTCACTGCTACACGCGTAACGGATCTCTCGCCAAGTACCAACATCTCACCGCTACACGCGTAACGGACCTCTCGCCAAGTACCAACATCTCACCGCTACACGCGTAACGGATCTCTCGCCAAGTACCAACATCTCACCGCTACACGCGTAACGGATCTCTCGCCAAGTACCAACATCTCACCGCTACACGCGTAACGGATCTCTCGCCAAGTACCAACATCTCACTGCTACACGCGTAACGGATCTCTCGCCAAGTACCAACATCCCACTGCTACACGCGTAACGGATCTCTCGCCAAGTACCAACATCTCACTGCTACACGTGTAACGGATCTCTCGCCAAGTACCAACATCTCACTGCTACACGCGTAACGGATCTCTCGCCAAGTACCAACATCTCACTGCTACACGCGTAACGGATCTCTCGCCAAGTACCAACATCTCACTGCTACACGCGTAACGGATCTCTCGCCAAGTACCAACATCTCACTGCTACACGCGTAACGGATCTCTCGCCAAGTACCAACATCTCACTGCTACACGCGTAACGGATCTCTCGCCAAGTACCAACATCTCACTGCTACACGCGTAACGGATCTCTCGCCAAGTACCAACATCTCACTGCTACACGCGTAACGGATCTCTCGCCAAGTACCAACATCTCACTGCTACACGCGTAACGGATCTCTCGCCAAGTACCAACATCTCACTGCTACACGCGTAACGGATCTCTCGCCAAGTACCAACATCTCACTGCTACACGCGTAACGGATCTCTCGCCAAGTACCAACATCTCACTGCTACACGGCGTAACGGATCTCTCGCCAAGTACCAACATCTCACTGCTACACGGTAACGGATCTCTCGCCAAGTACCAACATCTCACTGCTACACGCGTAACGGATCTCTCGCCAAGTACCAACATCTCACTGCTACACGCGTAGCGGATCTCTCGCCAAGTACCAACATCTCACTGCTACACGCGTAACGGATCTCTCGCCAAGTACCAACATCTCACTGCTACACGCGTAACGGATCTCTCGCCAAGTACCAACATCTCACTGCTACACGCGTAACGGATCTCTCGCCAAGTACCAACATCTCACTGCTACACGCGTAACGGATCTCTCGCCAAGTACCAACATCTCACCACTACACGCGTAACGGATCTCTCGCCAAGTACCAACATCTCACTGCTACACGCGTAACGGATCTCTCGCCAAGTACCAACATCTCACTGCTACACGCGTAACGGATCTCTCGCCAAGTACCAACATCTCACTGCTACACGCGTAACGGATCTCTCGCCAAGTACCAACATCTCACTGCTACACGCGTAACGGATCTCTCGCCAAGTACCAACATCTCACCGCTACACGCGTAACGGATCTCTCGCCAAGTACCAACATCTCACTGCTACACGCGTAACGGATCTCTCGCCAAGTACCAACATCTCACCGCTACACGCGTAACGGATCTCTCGCCAAGTACCAACATCTCACTGCTACACGCGTAACGGATCTCTCGCCAAGTACCAACATCTCACTGCTACACGCGTAACGGATCTCTCGCCAAGTACCAACATCTCACTGCTACACGCGTAACGGATCTCTCGCCAAGTACCAACATCCCACCGCTACACGCGTAACGGATCTCTCGCCAAGTACCAACATCTCACTGCTACACGCGTAACGGATCTCTCGCCAAGTACCAACATCTCACCGCTACACGCGTAACGGATCTCTCGCCAAGTACCAACATCCCACTGCTACACGCGTAACGGATCTCTCGCCAAGTACCAACATCTCACTGCTACACGCGTAACGGATCTCTCGCCAAGTACCAACATCTCACCGCTACACGCGTAACGGATCTCTCGCCAAGTACCAACATCCCACCGCTACACGCGTAACGGATCTCTCGCCAAGTACCAACATCTCACCGCTACACGCGTAACGGATCTCTCGCCAAGTACCAACATCTCACCGCTACACGCGTAACGGATCTCTCGCCAAGTACCAACATCTCACTGCTACACGCGTAACGGATCTCTCGCCAAGTACCAACATCTCACCGCTACACGCGTAACGGATCTCTCGCCAAGTACCAACATCTCACTGCTACACGCGTAACGGATCTCTCGCCAAGTACCAACATCTCACCGCTACACGCGTAACGGATCTCTCGCCAAGTACCAACATCTCACCGCTACACGCGTAACGGATCTCTCGCCAAGTACCAACATCTCACTGCTACACGCGTAACGGATGAGTTGTTGTTATTGTGTTTGCTGCTTGTGACAACAGTGGGCTTTGTCTCATGGCTTTGATCATCATAACATGCGTCAGCTCAGAGTAGATCAACACAAAAGCTTACCAACACAAAGAAACGAAATCACAGAATGAAACCTTCTGTTATAAATCATTGAAAACTGCTAGGTTGGGTGTTTTCTGGTATAAAGAGATGCACACATTTACAATAAAGGTTTATTAATATAAAAATACAACACTTATTAAAGTCTACGTCCAAAACAGTCGCCGTTTAGGTGTTTGGGTTTGAGACGTGTATCTCAGCGACTGTCGTGACGTTTCCTAAAAGAACCAAATATACAACTTATTTTGCTATTCGTGTCCTCTCAGAATTCTAACTAATTTCTTGCAGGAAAAATTAATAATATGTAAAGAAGCATTAAAAATTGTAGAATGTGTAAACCTGCACAAAATCTAATCTGTCATTGTCATCTAATGTTGAAGAAAGAAACTTTCGTGGCAATTGCGGTTTTTACAAAGTTCTCGAAAAATGGATGGAATTTTTAATTTTTTAATTTCTAGTTCCCCGAAATAAGTAACTTGTTTTGCAAATGTAGCTGGATGTAATAAATGCCTCGTGAAATGAAAGGAACTTCTCAATATTTAAAAATTTTGAACAAATTCCTCGAAATTATAAACTTTTGCATTAAAAATTCTTTTCATTCAAAAGAAACATGTTTCGTTAAAAGTTCCCGAAAAAGGAACGCGTTTCTAGGGGGAAAAAGGTCCTACCCAACAGTGGCGTTTGGGGCAGCGACCGCTTGGGATGCACCCCATCTAATACAATGAATATGACAGGTGAGAGGTGAAATTAAAAATAAATGTTGTTTTCTTTCTGTGTGCCTTAGGTTCAACTGGCAACAGACAGGAATGATCGAGTTTAGTGAATCACAGATTCAATATTGGTCGCATGACAAACAATACGGGGAATGTGGCACCAAGACGTTTTCAGTAATTTAGTTGAAGGGTAAGTTTATAGCGGGGAGTTGGGGGGGGGGGGTAAGAGGGGGAGGCTAAGAGGGGGAGGCAGACACTTCGAGAGTTTGAACAAAGCAATTTGATATTTTCGTACTATATTTTCCTTATATCGTACAATTGAGTGAAAAGGCACACACAAAATCTAAGCTCAAGTAAATCAAACCTAGACAGGAAATAAGTTTGAAAACTTTTGTTAGATTTATTGACGTTTGAGATTGATGAAAGAAAGAAAATATCCCTCTGACTTCCTTCCATCTTGCCGATATCTCCTTTGTGAAGGAAGCCGGAGTTGAGACGTACGCAGACACCCAGACACACAGAAGTGTGTTTTATCGACATTATCTGTTATACATGAGAACTTTGTGGTTATTGTTTTATTAAGTTTGTAACGAACGCGTTTCAGATTCAAAACTTTATTCGATCTCGCTGCTGGATCTCTGAAAAGTTGGCACAAGACTGCGGGAGAAAGAACGAACACTTTTCCGAACAGTTGAACCATTAGATGTGGGACGATGCGTCAGACTCCATTCGACTTGTGGTCTCTCCCTCTTTTATATTACCTTTGTATAACAAGTACAATGTTTGTTCTTCTATATGATTTGATCGACGATTTTGTCATGTCCTTCTGTACTTTCGATTTCTCATAGCCTCAAGGCACATAATAAATCGTATAGTATCCCTCACTGAAAACTAGTTCGCGTGAGTGCAGGATAGAACACGTAACATTTTATTTTATTTTTTTTATTTAACAAGCAACTGAGTATCCGTATTGACATGAAGTGTCACCAGGTGGTGTCACCAAGCGTGCAGTCAGTGCGTGAGCGCTTGCTTGCTACGTGACCAGACGCACTTTGTGGCCGCGGTTCAGCCTTGCGTCGTCTCCCAAACTGTACTCGGAGCAACTCACGTAGACATCATAAACAACATCGTGGCGAAGTTTCAAGTTTCGAGTCGAGACATTTCAGCGCCAGAGCCGTCAGAAGCAGACGCAGGGGTTGCGCATTTCGTGTTTAACAAGCCGAGCGAAGCGAGCGTTTCCATTCTACTTTGATGGCACTCGTGGAGACCCGATCAAGTCTTGAACAATGGCGATAACTGTCACATTTGAACTATGCGCTCAATGCGTAACATACTAAGAAGCCTGTGTGTACAGGCGGCGGTGGGCGCAGTTCATCAGACGCGTCAGCCGGGCGACAACTCATGTCGACCTAACCTGTAATTCTGTATTTGTACTACTTCTAAACTATAATGAATAAACAACTTATTACTAAAGAACCACAAACTATTATTACATGGTGGCAGCGAACGGCGACGAACCTGCAAGAAGAAGACGGGAAAGCGGCCGGTAGGCGGTAAGTCTGGATTCATTGTGCAAACTACGCCTAGGGCCTAGGCTTAGGCCTACGTGCATCAGGTTTAGCGTGGCCTAGCACATAATGGCTTACAAACCGCCAAAATCTTTTGAACCAGGGACAAATCCGGCAGAGAATTGGTCCCGCTGGCGCCAAAGATACCAATTTTATGTAGATGCCGCAGACATCGATACAAAGCCTATACGGAAACAAATTGCCGATTTGTTACACAATATTGGAGATGCTGGCGTAGCGGTATACAATGCCCTGGAGGGCCTACCAGCACCAGAGGCGTGTACAGCCACAGACATTCTAGAGGGCATATCGAACTATTATGTACCGTACAAAAATACCACATATACCCGATATCTGTTTTTCGCAGAATGCCAAACGGAGTTACAAAGCACGGACGATTTTGTGTTAGTTCTCCGGCAAAGGGCTAAAGACTGTGAATTTGGACCCTTGACAGAGGGACTAATAAAGGACCGCCTAATTGGTGGCATAAAAGACCAAACCATGAGAGAAAGGCTGTTAAAGGACCACAACATGACCTTGACCAAGGCTATAAATTTGTGTCGGGCCAATGAAGAGGCTAAGAAACAAGCAAAGGAAATGGATACTAAACAAGATGAGAGTGTTCATGCTGTACATAAGCAGCATTCCAGCACCAAACACTATAAGAAACCTCATGTGAACAGCAAACCTAAGTCATCTGACGGTGTATGTTCGAGATGCGGTACGACTCATGAGAGGGGTAACTGTCCAGCTTATGGGCGAACTTGCCATAGCTGTGGGAAGGTAAACCATTATTCTTCTATGTGCATAAGTAAAGGTGGGAAAAACACACACAAAAACAAAGTGCATGCCGTTCAGGACACGCACTCAGATTCTGAAAGCGACTCCACATCAGATGGAGATTTTGAAATCAACTCGCTGCATGTGGGATCTGTGAAGACCCGTACGGAATGGATACAGGAAGTCAACATTGAAGACCAAAGGGTAAATTTCAAGCTAGACCCGGGCTCAGAAGTAAACATGCTCCCATACAAGGTCTACCTACAAATAAAAAATAGGCCCCAGCTTGAAAAATCGAAAAAGAAAATCACTTCGTACAGCAAGACTAACATACCATATGAGGGCACATGTATGCTGAGGTGTCAAGTGCGTAAGTCAAGCATGCCATTCCAATTCTTTGTGGCTAAGGGAATTTCCCCACCCATTTTAGGACTGTCTGCATGCGAGGAACTAAATCTTGTTAAACGCTTACATGCAATTTCTTCCAGTGCTACAGATTTAGTTGAGGAATACTCGGACGTTTTCAAAGGTTTAGGTAAACTGGAAACTGAGCACACCATCCGGCTTCAGGAGGGTGCCAGGCCCACAATTGCAGCAGCTTGCAAAATCCCAATCTCTCTCAAAGACAAAGTTAATAAAGAATTACACCGCATGGTTCAAGAAGACATACTGGTAAAAGTAGACGAACCAACGGAATGGGTCCACCCAATTGTTTTGGTGTCCAAACCTAATGGAAAACTGAGAATATGTATGGATCCGAGACCACTCAACGAGTATATCCGCAGGGAACATTACCCCATGCCTACGTCGGAGGGGATATTTGCTGACATGAAGGGAGCCACAGTCTTCTCAGTTCTCGATGGATCATCAGCTTTCTGGCAAATCCCGTTAGATGAGGCATCCTCCAAGCTCTGTACCATTGCAACACCCAAGGGTAGATTCAGATTCAAACGACTACCATTTGGAATAAACAGTGCTCCTGAAATCCTTCAAAAAGAGATACACGTGCTAATAGAAGGAATAGAAGGAAGTCTTTCATTTCTAGATGACATCGTTGTATATGGCAGGACCATCGAAGAGCACAATGAGAGACTAGGCAGGGTGTTACAGCGGGCTAGAGAGAGAAATTTTAAATTCTCGAAAGACAAGTTACAGTTGGCAGTACCAAAAATCGAGTTTTTGGGTCATAAGGTCACTCCTGAAGGGATCGGCATACATGAATCTAAAGTAAATGCCATCTCGGCAATACCAATACCACAAAACTGTGTGGAATTACAAAGGTTCCTGGGTATGGTAAACTTTCTGGCAAGATATGTTCCAAACCTTTCAGAGATATCATATCCTCTACGACAGCTCCTCCGGAAAGAAGTCGAATTCATATGGACCGAGTCACAACAATCTTCATTCGAGAAACTGAAGGAACTCGTGAGTAATGCTCCAGTTTTGTCTTTCTATGATGTCAAAGCGCCACTCACGCTTTCGGTAGACGCTAGTCGTTACGGCCTAGGGGCTGTTCTTCTACAAAATGGAAAACCTCTAGCTTATGCCTCTGTGTCACTTACGCCAACTCAAATGAACTACAGCCAAATCGACAAAGAATTTTTGGCCATCATTTGGGGTTGTGAGCATTTCCATTTCTACGTATATGGTAGAGATTTCACCGTGGAAACTGACCACAAGCCCCTGTTAGGGATCGTCAAGAAACCCATTGAAAACATATCTCCTCGGCTGCAGAGAATGTTAGTACGTTTCCAACGATACAACCCTAACCTGATTCACGTTCCAGGCAAGAACATGTATGCAGCTGACACCTTGTCGCGAGCCCCGATCCCTGAACAGACCGTGGACACGGACTATCTCGAAGGGGAAGCTTCAGCGGTACATGCACTGACCAGCGTCACAGACGAAAAAGAGGCCCAGCTAGTGATGGACACTCAAAATGATCCCGATCTCCAAGCTGTCAAGAAGTACATCAGAGACGGATGGCCAAAACACAAACCAGATGCAGCCGGATCTTCGGTAAATGCCTTCTGGCACTGTCGGAGCGAGCTTCACGAGGCTGGAGGCCTTATATTCAGAGGGTCAAGACTAGTAATTCCCCGAGCACAAAGGAGTCACATGCTCACGTTGATCCATGGAGCACATCAGGGTGTGGCATCTTGCCAAACTAAAGCGCAAGCTGCAATATATTGGCCAGGTATGTCAACAAATATCAAACAACTTATTCTGTCGTGTCCTACATGTCAAAATTATTCCGCGGCTAACTGTAAAGAGCCTCTGCTCCCACATCCTATAGCCGAGTGGCCTTGGGATAAAATAGGAATTGATTTCTGTAAAGCCTGTGACAAATCGTACATGGTATTAACTGACTATCACTCCAAGTTCATTGAAATCCGGGAGTTGACGACGACTACGGCTACTACAGTCGTTGCCAACTTAAAGCTAATATTCGCTACACACGGCATTCCGTCAACCCTGTTTTCGGACAATGGGCCGCCTTTCGACTCGAACATCTTTAAACAGTTTTGCATCGATTGGGACATTAGCCATATCACTTCCAGTCCCCATTACGCCAAAAGCAACGGTATGGCAGAAAGGGCAATAGGAATTGCTAAAGGTTTGTTAGTGAAAGCGTCAAAATCTAACGGGGATCCAATCTTAGCTGTCCTTGATTACAATACTACTCCGAAGTACGGACTGCCATCGCCGGCAGAGATGCTAATGGGTCGTCGTCTTCGGACACTACTTCCGAGCTCCGCAACACTGCGGAAACCAGTATTCGACAACAGCAAGACAATCGAGGTTCTCCGAGAAAAACAAAACTCCCAGAAAGTGCGTCACGACCAGAATGCTCATCCTCTACCTGTACTGCAACCGGGCCAGCCAATCTTGATCCAAAAGTCCCATCGGAACTGGATTCCCGGTCGTGTGTTGGAACAAGATACTACGCCCAGATCCTACAGAGTGTCCACCTCAGAAGGTTCTGTTCTGCGGCGAAGCAGAGTGCATCTCCGAGCCAGACCAATCCAGCTAGGCGAGTCTCCGCCAGGAAGGAGTCAGGAAACGTCAAAAAACGTGAATGAGTCACCCATTCCTCGCAACGCATCGTCGCAAGAGGTTCCCGAGACCGAGGCGTCCCAAGAAACTGATGAGCCGGTTCCAAGGATTTCTACACCGACAGCACAACCTGAGCCGGACACAAACCCAAAATTTACACGTAGAGGCCGTGCAATTAAGTTACCAATGCGATACCAACAGTAGATGTTCACTTATTGTATTTCAATGGTATATTATGTAATTATTAATTTCAAAAAAAAAAAAAAAAAAAAAGGACATGTCACATTTGAACTATGCGCTCAATGCGTAACATACTAAGAAGCCTGTGTGTACAGGCGGCGGTGGGCGCAGTTCATCAGACGCGTCAGCCGGGCGACAACTCATGTCGACCTAACCTGTAATTCTGTATTTGTACTACTTCTAAACTATAATGAATAAACAACTTATTACTAAAGAACCACAAACTATTATTACAACGTTTGGTCGTAATGTTCGTGGACTGTGTTTATAGACATGCTCGCTTATCAACGCGCCACATTTCAATGTTGATCTGCTTTTACTGTTTTCTCTGCCACTTGCCTTTCAATATTATGTTCTGCAGTGATTCTTCTCGTGTCCAATTAACCTTTGGCATGACCTTTCTACGTCTACGTGTGCCTTACCAGTAATCCCTCATTTATCCGTCCATCTTTTCAAGATCTTGTACAATCTCCGGCCAGATCACACTTCTTCAAATCTCGCTACTCTCTTCTTCTGTGAAAGTGAAGATAGATAGTAAATACATATTTAGATAAGAACAATTTCAAAGAAAATTGCAACAATACGAAAAAATACGACATACCGTCAGTAGTTGTGTGAATTCCAAGTAGTTTAATCACATATATTATATAAACGATAGAAATCAACATTTCGTATGTT
Organism: Isoperla grammatica; assembly: GCA_945910005.1. Classification (NCBI taxonomy): domain Eukaryota; kingdom Metazoa; phylum Arthropoda; class Insecta; order Plecoptera; family Perlodidae; genus Isoperla; species Isoperla grammatica. The sequence goes on from OX246740.1 coordinate 1,071,679, forward strand.
GTCACGGCCTCATCGGAGCTTCACTTTATCTTGTCCGCGCTGACGTCACGGGACACTAGTTACGTTTTTTGTTGAGAATTTTCACTAGACGGGTGACCTTCGTTCTTCGTACACTCACAATCACGCACGGTTATGTCTCGCAACCATTTTTAGGGAATATAATATCTTTGCTCGCGACATCTGTAGCAAAGATCTATTCCTCGTTTGATTGGTCGACCGCTGCACTGCAGTGCCTAATTTAGTGCGCAGCTGGACACTGTTTGCGCAGTTGCAAAAGTCATTTGCGCAGCTGTAATTTGTGATTTGCGCAGTTAAGAATTAGTCTTTGAAAGAACTGATAGAATCAAAAATATACTTCATTTTTATTTTATTTTTTAATCTTTTGAGCTTATACTAAATCTACAAGTATATTCTTCAATTTCTTAACGTCAACGTCTGTTTAACTTTGTATGTTTTCTGAGGAGGTAAGCACTTGGTGAATCGCGGTAGTTTATCTAATAAAATGTATTGAAGACCATCTCAAGCCATTTAAACACGTTCCTGAAAAAAGGTAAACAAAAAAAAATCCCCTGCGGGGCTAACCTGAGGGGCTGTGCCCCCCAAACCCCCTGGCGCTTTGCCTCTAAAGACTTGTTTGTGCAGTTCCACTTTTTCCTTAAATTAGGCACTGCTGCACTGACTTCTGAGTGTTGTGTGGGATGGCGGGACATGATTCTCTTTCATTCTCATCATACTGACTCACTGATGGTATAACATGTTAGTTGGGGCGAACAACCTATTACACAGAATTTGTCCAATTAACGACGTGTTGTATTGTTTGCAGTAAATTTGTCGTAAAGCACCAAATACTGACTGACTAGGTCTATACTAACTAACGAATTGCAACTGACATTTTCAAGTAGGCCTACACAGATCGGTTACGTGCAAACTTTCGCGAGCAGCTCGGGACATGTCAGATTTTTTTTTCATGCTAATCGCCGGTACCACGAGCACTTCGGTATTGGATTAAAATAACTAAAATAAGTGATATTTTGCGGTCTATTTCTTCAGCGATCTCTTGTTATGAGTCCTTTTGTACGTTCCGTTCATGTGATCTTATGTTTTGGGTCCCACAAGTTGGAATGCTGATCTGATAGTAATATACCACTCCATCTTCGCTTACACTCCCCTCGCTACCGAGTAATGAACAGTAAACATCCCAAAACACGTCCACACTGAAACTGGTTCGTAAGCAGCCCCTTTGATGTTTCAACTGTTTCAAACTTTCTCGGAGCTCGCGAACAGCGCACGAGCCGGTGTCGACGCGTCCGAATCAGATCCATTACACATCGCCCGGGTTGTGTGTCATGAGGGAATTAATAATAAGGGGGTAGGTTTTAGGGGATTTTAAGGGGCGTGGGGGGTTGGTGGGTGGTTGGATCGCTAAGAGGGCCGGTAAGTAGGAAGCGGTCACATGATCAAGTCCACGTGAGAAGAATCAAGAGAGCACAAGACCCTCTTTGCAGGCACCGGTCACCTCGACCGGATCCAACTCCTGGTATCGTTATGTACAAAGAAAACACTGGTTCCGCTCGACTCATTCTGATCTATTTACGAACAAGAATGATGACATCTCAGATAACTAGTTACACATTGTATGATGACTTTGTCACACTCGTGACAATGACTCATGTATGTTGACTATAACCTTGACGCGTCGAGTGTGTTAAAGCGACAACTACTGCCATCTCTCAACGAACAAGTGTACTGATTATGACATCGCTTCCCCCCCCCCCCTCTAAGGCGTTGACCGCTCCGTCGCCTCATCACCTATTATTTTTCTCCCTTCTTGCATCATACTATCACGATCACACCCCATGCTGAAGTAAAGTACTAATAGGGGTGTACGACTGTGAAGAATGACACTGCAATTTGTTTTAATTTACTGGAAGAACCAGCTACGACATGCAAATTACAACTTTACTACCAGTTGTAAATATATCAGGTCGCACTAGCAACAGTTTGCTAATTGAAAATTCTACTACGCATTTCAAAACATTGGCTGTTGGGAGAGTGATATTATTGAAAGTACCTCCGAGGTCCCACAGGAAACGCAGTAAAGATGCATTGATCGACTTCCTGTTGAACTTGAACTCACTTTCGATTATAAAATACATAGCAACGTGGAGGCGGAGATAAGCCCTTGAAGCAGAGTTCCAAGCCTGCGTTCACGCATAGTTCAGCTTTGTTCAATTGATCACTTGATGTGTTACAAGTTGAACAGTTGAACAATAAGAGATTTTGCAGTTTTGGAATGTTGAATACTGTCAGGTAAAATAACTGCATATGTCTTCCACCACTCTACTATGTTCTACAGTTATAATATTATTATTTATTATATTGACAAGGATGGATGGCCCGTCACGTTTAGGCAACCTTGAACTCTTTGACGTGCCAGCAGTAGGAGGGGAGGGGAGTTACCGAGTTCTCCGCATTTCGCTTCGTTGATAATGTCCGGTAGGTTGGCATTTTTCAGAAGGTCATGAAATGCGATACAAATACATATTACCTCAGCGAAGTGAGTTTTGAGAATCATCATAAATTACGGTTTGTATCCACGTACAGTATTAATTGCTGAAAACAGGCGCTCCACGGCCGCATTAGTTCTGGGCAAAGCGAGTGAAAATTCGGCAGTTACTTTTGCATTTGCACAAGAAATAATATGTTCACACGAAAATATTTCCAGTCCATTTGTTGATAAAAGAAAGGGATGCGAGGTTGTAAGCGTGGAAGTTTGAAAAATTCATAATCTGAGACTGCATTTTTTTTTTCGAAAAAGGGGAACGAAAGTGCGTCCGGCGTGAAGTGTGTCTGGACTCGGGACACACAGCGTGTACAAAAGCTGGACGTCTGGGCCCCCTATATGACCATGCAACAGGACCTACGTCCCATAAATGCAATACATTGAGGTCCGTGAACTTGGAATGATTACATTGCCCATACAAAGGCAGTTGTATATAGATAGACAGGACAAAAGCCCGCGCTCAGCGCTATCAGCTTGGATTGTCAAGTGTTAATAGAAAGCGAGGTTTATTTTTAGAAGCTTGATTGAGCCCAAGTTAATTATGCTGATAAGGAGGTGTTTATCAGCGGTGTAGTTTAATGCCAGTTTAATCACACGTTTGCTAACGGTCAATGACGGGAGATAATGAAACCATCCCACCTTCTAATAGCTGTATAATTATAATGGCGGATTGCGCGAGTTGTCAGGGTAAACGAGAACTGAGCAGTGAGCCGCCATACAACCACGTCACATGGCAACCATGTTACGATAAGGTTCGATTTATAGTAAAATGCAGGACTCTTACTTTGGCTAATTCATAAACTGCGTTCCAGACTTCATCGGATTACTTATCTAACTCATCCAATAAGGAATTGAAATGTGAGGAAAACAAATTTAAAATGCTCTCTTAGGTAAAAGATAATGTAATATCTTCGTAAAGCGTATAAATATATTTTAATATTCTGTCCATCACGGAAAGTTTGGTGCGTACGTTTCGCCGTACACCAAATAGAATAACAATTTCAAATTTCAGTCATGCTCCCTTATTGCAAACTTTTCGAATAGCTGTCAGTTATAACAGTGGAATACACTTGGTTGGAAACCCTCTGACAGTTGGGTCTGCATGTCATTCTGACAGTGACAGCCCAGGTCCTAACGCCACGTTCGGTGCGTACGACGTTAATCCCGCATCATACAACTTATTTATGAAAAGAGAACGTGTCTGGAGTTTTAAGGGACCGACAGACATCAAACTTCAGATGAAGTCAAGTTTCAATTTCCTTTGAGTTTCGTTAGCGGATGAGGAAAGGAATGACCGTGCGGGAGGGGGTTGGGTGGGGCACATTGTTTCCGTAAGAGTGGGGAAATGGGATCTCCATATGGCCGCTCAGAAATAACTCGTTGGCGATCCGCTCTCGCCGAAAGTGGCGACTACGCGACAGTGAAGTTGTAAAGCGAAAGAACTGTATCGCAAATTGTTTCATTGTAGTATGCTATAGTAAAACTGCCAATAGTAATAAGGAAGTTAATAGGAGCTAATAAGCTATTAAAGGGGGATTTAAGAGCATCTGATTGGTAGTTGTCATGGTGAAAACAAGTTATTAGTTTCTTATTAGCTGCTCATAATGTTTGATTTAGGGAACCTATTGGTTACAAGCCAGGACTTGGCATTCTAATGCCCCCGATGTTCCCCAAATGTTCTATACTGTTAACATGACGAGATTTATCTAGAATTAAATCCTAATTACAACTCACGCGCGTATTTTGTTGGATTGGATTGAACGAATCTGATCCTCTTCAGTAAGTGTTTACATGAGGAGTGTCCTGGGATTGGATGCAGCTTCTATAGCTCAATCCCCGTTTCAATCCTCCATGTGAACGGGGCTAATATTGTTCTTGTATCCTGTTGCAATCATGTGTCCGGCGTCCACCACCACATAAGACATAACACGTCTCTATTATACGTGTTATTACTCTCAAGTCTCAACATTACAACTCCACAACTGACGAAACCAACAAGTGTTTCGTGTTTTTCCTTCCTTAAAAAATATCTTGCTTTCAACAAATCAAGGAATTCCAATTTAAACGTTCTACGTTTATTTTTTGCGAACCCTCCACTTTGTATTCATTACTTTTTCGAAATGAAATAAACGAAATGTTTTTCCTTTGAAAACACATTCGACACAAAGAAATGTAATTTACCTAATTGGCCCCACTGTTTCCCCTCTTGAGGTAATTTCCCGCCCAGTTATTCCAACGCAGGTTGCCTGGAAACATCCGACATTTTCTTCTCTCGGAGAAAACCGAACCGTAAAAAACATTGGGACAAGAAATAAAATCTTCCAATTAGTTTCAATGTGAGACAATATAAAAGTCATTAGAGACACAATTTTTGACGGTACAGCAAACTTTTGTTGACACAATAATATTTGGTTGACGACTAAAAAACGTTAAATACGCTATCGAAGAAAGAATTTGTTACAATTCTAATGTCAACATGCTCCTATACTAAATATGGGCAATCCTGATGAATGAGGGAAAGTAATATCCTATCATAATTCATAATATAGTTATATCATTTTCGCGAATAATCGCCTCTCTTAAAGCGCCCCCAATCCATAATCTAACCTAATATAACGACTTCAGTGTTATTATTTATTGCAATAGTTTCAAGGTCAACTTAGAAATTTGACCAATCAACTGCAGCATGCCAACAACGTGGCTGCAACTATTTGACGAACGCATGCTAAATTGTTATTTCAACTACAATATACGTACGTAAACTTGTAAGTGAATTCTGAATGGGCCTGAACTCACTTTCTCATTAGGCTAAATTATAATGTTGACATTTTATTACATTCAAATTTAAAATATTAATGTTTTGTTACCATTCACTTGTTATTTGTGATTAGGTCGATGTCCTGTTGTTATTAATGTAATAACTGATATTAATTAAGATCCGCAGACATTTCAACTATGCCTACGGGTACCGAATTCTACTTTGGTAACTAACGCAAAACCACGCTCCACACTGTGATCGCTTCCAAACATACTTCGACAAACACAAGTTTCCATCGCATCGTTATGTTCAGCCCCATGATGGGCTCACAACAAGTTAGTGCACGTCGTGGTAACATGTTGTTAGCGCCGGGGTAATGTCGTTATCTCGCAGCCAATTGAAGCTCCTTGCAATAACAATTCCAAGTGGCTGCTACAGTCAGTGGGTTGAAATGCTCTCGGGTCTAATATGATTATCGAGTAGGCCTCAAAGCAAGCTGACTTTGCTGACGAACACTTCATGTTGATGCTCGAACACGAGTGCACTCGCATTAGACAGCTCTTGCCCAGGCTCGAACACGAGTCCACTCGCATTAGACAGCTCTTGCCCAGGCTCGAACACGAGTCCACTCGCATTAGACAGCTCTTGTCCAGGCTCGAACACGAGTCCACTCGCATTAGACAGCTCTTGTCGAGGCTCAAACACGAGTCCACTCGCATTAGACAGCTCTTGTCCAGGCTCGAACACGAGTGCACTCGCATTAGACAGCTCTTGTCCAGGCTCGAACACGAGTCCACTCGTATTAGACAGCTCTTGCCCAGGCACGAACACGAGTCCACTCGCATTAGACAGCTCTTGTCCAGGCTCGAACACGAGTCCACTCGCATTAGACAGCTCTTGTCCAGGCTCGAACACGAGTGCACTCGCATTAGACAGCTCTTGTCCAGGCTTGAATACGAGTCCACTCGTATTAGACAGCTCTTGCCCAGGCTCAAACACGAGTCCACTCGCATTAGACAGCTCTTGTCCAGGCTTGAACACGAGTCCACTCGCATTAGACAGCTCTTGTCCAGGCTTGAACACGAGTCCACTCGTATTAGACAGCTCTTGCCCAGGCACGAACACGAGTCCACTCGCATTAGACAGCTCTTGTCCAGGCTTGAATACGAGTCCACTCGTATTAGACAGCTCTTGCCCAGGCTCAAACACGAGTCCACTCGCATTAGACAGCTCTTGTCCAGGCTTGAACACGAGTCCACTCGTATTAGACAGTTCTTGCCCAGGCTCGAACACGAGTCCACTCGCATTAGACAGCTCTTGTCCAGGCTTGAACACGAGTCCACTCGTATTAGACAGCTCTTGCCCAGGCTCGAACACGAGTGCACTCGCATTAGACAGCTCTTGTCCAGGCTCGAACACGAGTCCACTCGCATTAGACAGCTCTTGTCCAGGCTCGAACACGAGTCCACTCGCATTAGACAGCTCTTGTCCAGGCTCGAACACGAGTGCACTCGCATTAGACAGCTCTTGTCCAGGCTCGAACACGAGTGCACTCGCATTAGACAGCTCTTGTCCAGGCTCGAACACGAGTCCACTCGCATTAGACAGCTCTTGCCCAGGCTCGAACACGAGTCCACTCGTATTAGACAGCTCTTGTCCAGGCTTGAACACGAGTCCACTCGCATTAGACAGCTCTTGTCCAGGCTCGAACACGAGTCCACTCGTATTAGACAGCTCTTGCCCAGGCTCGAACACGAGTCCACTCGCATTAGACAGCTCTTGCCCAGGCTCAAACACGAGTCCACTCGCATTAGACAGCTCTTGCCCAGGCTCGAACACGAGTCCACTCGTATTAGACAGCTCTTGTCCAGGCTTGAACACGAGTCCACTCGCATTAGACAGCTCTTGCCCAGGCTTGAACACGAGTCCACTCGTATTAGACAGCTCTTGTCCAGGCTTGAACACGAGTCCACTCGCATTAGACAGCTCTTGCCCAGGCTTGAACACGAGTCCACTCGTATTAGACAGCTCTTGCCCAGGCTCGAACACGAGTCCACTCGCATTAGACAGCTCTTGCCCAGGCTCGAACACGAGTCCACTCGCATTAGACAGCTCTTGTCCAGGCATGTTACTGTGTAATAAATTTCCACTTGGCTCTCAACACAAAACATCTCGTTTCTGTGCTCATATTATCATGTGCTACTTTATTACAGAAACATTTTTGCTTCTAGAACAACAATCGAAACGAATAAAAGAGGCAATACTTTCTGCAGGTGACGTCAATATCTTGAACTGGCGAAAGTCTCCATGGTTACAACTTTTTCTCACAATATCAGCAACGTTATTTTGTTGATAGCCTGTTGCTTGTCCATCAGTTCAATTCATTTGTTTCATTACTTTCTTGCTAACTTGCGGAAGCGTATTGAAATAAGTGTTGGTTACTTGCGAGGGAATGTCGCCCACATTGCGTGGGATTACATTGTCATAGCTGTCACTCGATCGATCAGGATCCACTCGCCGTTCCTATGGCAACGTCCAACTTTTTAAGAGATGAAACAAAAACACGAAAGACATCAATAGTTTGTTGGTATTTTGACGGCCTATCTTGATTTGTCGTTACGAGGAGGGAAACATGGCGATGTCTATTCAGAGTTCGAAGTGAACCTCGACTGCCTAATGACGCCACAGTAAGGTTCGAGGGGGAAATAACACGACCCTTACATCGAGTAAGTGGATGAGTGGATTTATTACGTCTCTACTGGATTTCTTTTCAAAGAAATACAACTTGAGGAATACTAATTATTACGAATGTTTAAGTCTATTTGATGTTATTAGTTTTGTACATAACGAACTTCATATATTATAAAGTATTCTGAACACGGTTCTTTATACAGACGTTTCATACGTAAATGGAGTGATTCTACACAGCAATCATGTAAGGCTACGTTCAAATTGTGTATAGTGTATTCTGCTGTGCATCTAACGAGGTGTGGATCACTGCGGCCATAATGGAGGGCGACATGTATGTATCAAGCCAAGAACATATAAGTTATAAGCCACGAAATATGTGAGTTGTAACACGGCACAGTTGTTCACTTTCGACATGGTTATTCATTGTTACAATATTTCAGACACTGACAGAGTTTGATTGAAGTTCAAAAGATGTTCTTCAACTTTGGGTTGTTATATAAGCCTGCAACTGAAAAGCATCACAAGGAAACTTCCTAGTTTCGTCCACTCTTGTTTCTGGTTTTACAACGGCATATCATCATTTTCATGAACTGTCTCTGTCGATATACGTGTTAAAACCTCGATAATACTCCCTGTAACGCGGTCGACGAGAGGGTCGACCCACAAGTCGACCTTTACGGCCTTTAGATTAGACCTTGACAAGAATTCCATGCGCCTTCGTGACGTATCACAACCGACGGGTGATGACTCGCCTTATTACCGCCCACGTATCACAACCGACGGGTGATGACTCGCCTTATTACCGCTCACGTATCGCAACCGACGGGTGATGACTCGCATTATTACCGCCCACGTATCACAACCGACGGGTGATGACTCGCCTTATTACCGCCCACGTATCACAACCGACGGGTAATGACTCGCCTTATTACCGCCCACGTATCACAACCGACGGGTGATGACTCGCCTTATTACCGCCCACGTATCACAACCGACGGGTGATGACTCGCCTTATTACCGCCCACGTATCACAACCGACGGGTAATGACTCACCTTATTACCGCCCACGTATCACAACCGACGGGTAATGACTCACCTTATTACCGCCCACGTATCACAACCGACGGGTAATGACTCGCCTTATTACCGCCCACGTATCACAACCGACGGGTGATGACTCGCCTTATTACCGCCCACGTATCACAACCGACGGGTGATGACTCGTCTTATTACCGCTCACGTATCACAACCGACGGGTGATGACTCGCCTTATTACCGCCCACGTATCACAACCGACGGGTGATGACTCGCCTTATTACCGCCCACGTATCACAACCGACGGGTGATGACTCGCCTTATTACCGCCCACGTATCACAACCGACGGGTGATGACTCGCCTTATTACCGCCCACGTATCACAACCGACGGGTGATGACTCGCCTTATTACCGCCCACGTATCACAACCAACGGGCGATTACTCGCCTTAATAATGCCCACGTATCACAACCGAGCCTACATAGTTACGTTGCATGGGTGTCCTAATTTACTCGGCATTAGCTCTGTCGGGTCGGAATAATAATAAAAAATGGTATCATCAACTATTCGCTAATATTGACACCTTACATTATTAACTCTACGCGTGCTAGCCTGACTGATGAGTACTGAGAACTACTGAATACCTTGGTAATACGGCTAAACACTCGTACAAGAGCCGTGATTGAACTCAACTGAGATTTACAACATTTCTGTTGTTACTAAATAAAACAAAATTATAATGTAACGTTATAACGCTCCTCATGTTATTGTACAGCATAGGCTACTAAAGTTTCATGCTTAAAGTTTAAAAAAAAAGGCTTATTTACATGAACAACAATAACAACGCAATAATGTACTATACAAATTGAAAACAGTAATAATTTTCATATCATAAATAGTGTTTATTGTAGTAAGTTATTTTCTCGTTTTTTGTTCAAATAGTTAAACCAGTAACAACGGGATTATAAATTATTGTTGTATAGGACTGTTTTTTAATTGTAGGTTTTTATTTGTATTTCTCCCTTGTAGTTATACAAAAGTGTATCAATCTAATCAATATATTTAATCACAGGATGTTTGATGTTCATAATCAGTCTTTAGAAAACTACCAGACAAAAGATAAATTTATGTGATTTAAAGTTGAATCTAGTTTTTGCACCGAGTGTAAGCCTGGTTACCGTTATAAGTAAATGCCTTACATTCTTCCATTCCATTGACTTATAGTTCTTCAACCACCGAAGTGGCTGTAACCGTAGCACGCATGTTATCACTTCCCTGCTCTACAGTCTACAGAGAATAGAGATTCACCGCTTGTTAACTACTTCGCGTGCACCACCGCCTTGCCGCTGCTGCACGAACATAACAGGCTATGTGCAAGCTATTTTTTTTAATTTATTTTACTTAATTAGGATTAACTTCAATATTTCATTTTGATGACAGAAATTTTCGTTTATAAAACCGAGCTGAAAGTTTCACATGTATTTTTTTGGGGGGGGGGGGGGGGGACGGGATACGTCACACGCCCATGTTTCACCTGTCAATCAATCACATAATGATAAATAAAATAACTCGTCTTTACAGATTATCTTACCCAAAAGCATATATAAGGTCAAATGTATATGTAGTATGCCCAATAATTAATTTTGTAGATAGATTGAGTATTGTTAATTCATTTTCTGAAGATCTGACAACTATCCGTTGTTGCAAAAAGAAGACTAGACAACTGCAGGAGTTCTAAGTTAGATTGTTTAATTTAGAAGCCATTGACAGATTCATCATAAACAGTGCTTATCATGGCATGTGACGTCTTATATGGTCACATCCCGAAGCAGAAAAACAAAAACTTTAAACCTTTATAAAAAATATAATTAGTTAATTTTCAAACTTTTGATTTACGTTTCTGGTGTCTTTAGATGGAGGTCTATATATGAACAGCTCTCTCTGAACAGCTATCTCTGAACAGCTCTCTCTAAACAGCTATCTCTGAACAGCTCTCTCTGAACAGCTATCTCTGAACAGCTCTCTCTGAACAGCTATCTCTGAACAGCTATCTCTGAACAGCTCTCTCTGAACAGCTCTCTCTGAACAGCTATCTCTGAACAGCTATCTCTGAACAACTCTCTCTGAACAGCTCTCTCTGAACAGCTCTCTCTGAACAGCTATCTCTGAACAGCTATCTCTGAACAACTCTCTCTGAACAACTCTCTCTGAACAGCTCTCTCTGAACAGCAAAGCTCTCTCTGAACAGCTCTCTCTGAACAGCTCTCTCTGAACAGCTCTCTCTGAACAGCTATCTCTGAACAGCTCTCTCTGAACAGCTATCTCTGAACAGCTCTCTCTGAACAGCTGTAGTCTCTTCCGCGGCGCGGCGCCACACTTTCAGAGCTGTATAAAATGCATGCACGCACATAACCCATTAAATAGCGACCGACGAGACTAAAAGGAACCATATAATCAAATTTGCGTTCGTGTTGTGTACAACGTCCTTTGAAAGGATGTCTGTTTTCTCATGAAAGCCGAATGACCCTAAACACCTACATACACATTACTACTAGGGACACAGGAGTTGGCTTGCGCATTGAGTTGTAAATCGCAATTTGAAAGCAAATTATTCATTAACCATTTCTCGTAACATAACATACTAAAATCAATTAAATAAAACAGCCGAATCTTGCGAAATAAAATTATCCTCCGGTAATAAGATGTGTGAAACTTCGTCTTGAATGCATACGCAATATGCGTGTTAAAAATGGAAATATCTTGAAAATAATTTTGTTTCGATTTCTGAAAGTGATCCCAAATCAGTTCAACGGAAACAAAAAACATGCGAGATTTCCGTATGTTGTTCTGACATATTTTGGGGACCTCGATATTGAGACAGAAATACGCTGAACAGCTGTCGTCTTTTCATTCATTACGTTTCATATCCGTCAGTGTTCGGTTGTGTCGGTCGTAGTCGTTGAAGCCTCGTACAACATAGGTTTGCGCGGCGCCAACGTACCAGACCGGATGGAACGAGCTCGCGTACCCCCTGAGCTCACGTCCCCCGGTAGTAGGTCTTGATTATTGGTTATTGGTTTCGAGCGTGGCGGGGTTCTAGTTTGTTAGGATCCCTCATGGAGCGCTGATAGAGGTGGATTGCTTAATCAACGCCCTAGATGGAAGTGTCCCACGCGATGGTGGAGGCGCCGGGTACAACTCAAGGACGCTGATAGAGGTGGATTGCTTAATCAACGCCCTAGATGGAAGTGTCCCACGCGATGGTGGAGGCGCCGGGTACAACTCAAGGACGCTGATAGAGGTGGATTGCTTAATCAACGCCCTAGATGGAAGTGTCCCACGCGATGGTGGAGGCGCCGGGTACAACTCAAGGAGCGCTGATAGAGGTGGATTGCTTAATCAACGCCCTAGATGGAAGTGTCCCCGCGATGGTGGAGGCGCCGGGTACAACTCAAGGAGCGCTGATAGAGGTGGATTGCTTAATCAACGCCCGATATGGAAGTGTCCCCCGTTATGGTGGAGGCGCCGGGTACAACTCAAGGACGCTGATAGAGGTGGATTGCTTAATCAACGCCCGATATGGAAGTGTCCCCCGTTATGGTGGAGGCGCCGGGTACAACTCAAGGACGCTGATAGAGGTGGATTGCTTAATCAACGCCCGAGATAGAAGTGTCCCCCACTATGGTGGAGGCGCCGGGTACAACTCAAGGAGCTATTTCTACAGCTTGAAATCGTCGCAAGGAGACAAGTATTGTGTTATCTCCTTTACGGAATTTAACGCTATTTAATGGATAGTCCTAAGGTCCAATTCAGTATGTTCACGTGACGTCATGGACATTGTTGGCGGCCACACTCCCGTACATGAGGTATTGCAGTTCCAATAGGCCTACATAGCGGCCATCATCCCGTACCCCGTCATTATTGTAGAGAAATATATGAGCATCTTGCATACTAAGAGTAGATAATATGCCTTTTCTGTGTGTAAATGATCGATTTAACTTTGTAATGGGTTTGTGAAAACTGTTAGCATAAAAGCAATCTCGATTAGCAAAGACAGTAAATTAATTGTTATTTCATTAGAACCTGTCCTTATTAAAGTTGTAAATATACTCAGACGGTGCGTACTGCGTTGCTACACTTACCTAACGCTAAGTTCCAATGCCTGCGTTTTTACAATGCAACCCACGCACTGCGTTCACGCAGATCAATTTTCTGTAACTTTCAACACATCAGGAGAGCCGCATCATTCTAACTCATGATGAACTGAGAGTTATAGGAAATTGATGTAATCTGCGTTAACGCATTGGATTGCGTTGGGAAAACGCACCCATGAGATCTTAGCTAAAGCCATCTGGACACAAAAGAAAGCCTTTACGCAGCCTCGAACTCTTCCGCCGTGTTCGATAAAGAATCCTCAAGTTTGATGATCGTGGTCACGGGGTGTCCTAGTTGGATCCGTGTGCTACATTAAACTGAACTATATTTACAATAAATTTTGTAATTTTTTTTATCTCGTGATTGCCATGAATTTAATATTAAAATGATGCGAATGTGCTGATATTTATGACATAATGCGTTACATTTATAACGATAATTCGATATCTCTGTAGTATATGTTGTATTCAACGAGTCACAATTAATATAAATATATTGCTACAAATTTAGCTAGTTGTTATCAAATAAATTCCCTGAATAAATGATAGACTGTACTGGTGAACACTGTTGCTTGATTGTGCTTAGTGTAAAATAAGCGTGGATTTGGTTTAAATAGTTTTTACCAAAATTTCACAAAACTCTCTTATCTTACTATCTTTTAGGAAAATTAAAGCATTTTATAAAGTTAAACGTTTCGATACATACGTTATTTAGTAAATTCTCTTTGAAAAAATACAATACAGTATTCTGTGTTCATATTAAGTTAGGCTTATGAAGTCTAAGTTAAATCTGGAACCCAACTTTGTGTGGAAGGGACAGTTTCCTGTTTGGTCGCTCGGAGTGTTTGTCGCTCCCTACATTCTACAATTGAACATGATTGGCACAACATCGTGACAGATACAAACTGAGCTAGACCCACCATGAGATCCAGAGTAGTGAATGTTCAAAAAGAGTAATGCGTTGATTGTTTTCACCACCTTCGCTGGCGCATTTTTTTTATATTAATCAAAACATATTAAGCACGTCCTACAATTTGGTATACTTACAAATTAGTAACCCTATCTAATTATGAATATCAAAATAAAAACCATCTAGCAACAGATAATACAGTAACTGTCACAAACGTTAAACACATATTTCCTAAGGCAGTGTACGATAAGTTCTTCAACGTGCGTCGTATAACGTAACCAAATTAATAACTGTCAACAACAGATACTTCATTGATTTGTCATTTTAAACGATGTTCAGCTCCCTTCCTTCATCTTGACGTTCAAACTCAGAAACTCATTTAAACTTTATAAAAAGCAATTTTAAAATTCACTTCTATATAAAGTTGTCGCATTAACGCGTTTTTCGCATCATCAATAAAACACGGCCCAGGAGACACCTGACAAAAGTAAACAACAATGACTCCAGTCACAGTGACTGCATGATGGAGACCAAATACCTTACTAACTAGCTACTAAGGTATTTGTGGAGACCTTTATTGCAGGAGAAGGCTTAACTTGGTGCATCGTCTTTATTATCAATATATCTTGGACTGAAACTCTTCTGCCTTAGATTCGACGGTGATAAGCAACTCCATTGAGCTTATTTGGGGCATATCTATGGGGATTATTTTGCATCAAAGATGCTATAGAGCTGCTGTCATACGACCTAATGTCTGAGCTGCCTGTGTTAGTTCTAACCCCCCCTCGCTCTCTGGTTGCAGACTATTCAAAGAACACGAAGAGCTGCTGTCATACGACCTAATGTCTGAGCTGCCTGTGTTAGTTCTAACCCCCCCTCGCTCTCTGGTTGCAGACTATTCGAGGAACACGAACAGCTGCTGTCATACGACCTTATGTCTGAGCTGCCTGTGTTAGTTCTAACCCCCCCTCGCTCTCTGGTTGCAGACTATTCGAGGAACACGAAGAGCTGCTGTCATACGACCTAATGTCTGAGCTGCCTGTGTTAGTTCTAACCCCCCTCGCTCTCTGGTTGCAGACTATTCGAGGAACACGAACAGCTGCTGTCATACGACCTAATGTCTGTGCTGCCTGTGTTAGTTCTAACCCCCCCTCGCTCTCTGGTTGCAGACTATTCGAGGAACACGAACAGCTGCTGTCATACGACCTAATGTCTGTGCTGCCTGTGTTAGTTCTAACCCCCCCTCGCTCTCTGGTTGCAGACTATTCGAGGAACACGAAGAGCTGCTGTCATACGACCTAATGTCTGAGCTGCCTGTGTTAGTTCTAACCCCCCCTCACTCTCTGGTTGCAGACTATTCGAGGAACACGAACAGCTGCTGTCATACGACCTAATGTCTGAGCTGCCTGTGTTAGTTCTAACCCCCCTCGCTCTCTGGTTGCAGACTATTCGAGGAACACGTAGAGCTGCTGTCATACGACCTAATGTCTGAGCTGCCTGTGTTAGTTCTAACCCCCCCTCGCTCTCTGGTTGCAGACTATTCGAGGAACACGTAGAGCTGCTGTCATACGACCTAATGTCTGAGCTGCCTGTGTTAGTTCTAACCCCCCCTCGCTCTCTGGTTGCAGACTATTCGAGGAACACGAACAGCTGCTGTCATACGACCTAATGTCTGTGCTGCCTGTGTTAGTTCTAACCCCCCCTCGCTCTCTGGTTGCAGACTATTCGAGGAACACGAACAGCTGCTGTCATACGACCTAATGTCTGTGCTGCCTGTGTTAGTTCTAACCCCCCCCTCGCTCTCTGGTTGCAGACTATTCGAGGAACACGAAGAGCTGCTGTCATACGACCTAATGTCTGAGCTGCCTGTGTTAGTTCTAACCCCCCTCGCTCTCTGGTTGCAGACTATTCGAGGAACACGTAGAGCTGCTGTCATACGACCTAATGTCTGAGCTGCCTGTGTTAGTTCTAACCCCCCCTCGCTCTCTGGTTGCAGACTATTCGAGGAACACGAAGAGCTGCTGTCATACGACCTAATGTCTGAGCTGCCTGTGTTAGTTCTAACCCCCCCTCGCTCTCTGGTTGCAGACTATTCGAGGAACACGAACAGCTGCTGTCATACGACCTTATGTCTGAGCTGCCTGTGTTAGTTCTAACCCCCCCTCGCTCTCTGGTTGCAGACTATTCGAGGAACACGAAGAGCTGCTGTCATACGACCTAATGTCTGAGCTGCCTGTGTTAGTTCTAACCCCCCCTCGCTCTCTGGTTGCAGACTATTCGAGGAACACGAAGAGCTGCTGAGTCTCTTCACGAAGTTTCAAGACCTCAAGACGAAGGAGGAACAGGCCTCGAGCATGGAACTAGCCGAACACGCCAACACCGTCATGAACACGCTTGACGAAGCGATCAAGGGCCTCGACAACCTGGACGTGTTCTTCCAGTTTCTGGACGAGATTGGACAGTCACATAAGCGCATTCCTGGCTTCAAGGCAGAGTACTTCTGGGTAAGATGCTCGATCGTTTATGGCAGTATAACAACAAGTGAAGTGATAATAAAAACAGAGGAAAAGTCTGGTTACTCGATCGGTTCTCCACCGAAAGATCACATTGAGAGCGTGACCAGGTCTTAGGTTCTTGGTTGATGACGTTATTTTGGTCACCTCAGCTCATATTTTATTTGGAGGCGTAAATTACAGGTAGTCAAAATATTTCCCGAGATTGCCCACATAAACTACATTTTTTGATAACAAACATTTTTAAAGAAGTAAGAAGAAATAGCCGAAGTATTGATTACAACTTGGCTGTCGGGTATAGCCCCGTCCATCAATATTTGTATTCTGACGTTTCGGGCCGATTGCACGGTCCACTTTAAGAGTATAAACGCCTTGAATTGAAGCGTGCAATCACAGAACGAGCCTACGTGATCACTCAAGTCAATTGTTTGAACTCTGGATGGACCAGAAACGTCAGAATTTTCATTTCTGTGGAGGCAGCGAAACCCGGCATCCAAAAGTTTACTTAGGAAAAAATCATATTGGTAAAACACGTTAACTTAATTTATACACACCAAATTATCGATATCTATTGATGAATGAATTTACATTCCTATTAGTAAAACCTTTCAACTTGCTGTCTGATGGTCGGTACTAATATCCAATCCACGTGGAGTGTTCCCTTGTCGGTGTATGAACCACAACAGATAAGAGACACATACCTTACAGAGAGGAACCTTTGAGTAACACAATACATGCAAGGTTGACATGTTTCCAACACTATTATATCGGAACCTTCTCTGATCAACGTACGAGTCACCTTTCAGTAGCGGTATAAAGTAATAAAACTTGTTATTTGAATACTTTACCACAACGTTATAGCGCGTATAATATATTTGCCTACATTTGCTGGCGTGTTTGAATTAGCTAGGCACGTAATCGGGATAATATGCTAATGTTGTATGAAATAGAATGCTAATTAATTTTCCTAATTGCTACGACATGACACGACACGTATAATATTTGGCAACCACATTTCCATAAGTGAGTTAATATTGTAGACTATGCGAAAATCTATTTACCCACCAATTATGCTCCCGTGGAGACACCTGTCAAACTCTCCTGCCTTGTTTTATATTTGAAAATAAAACTTACCGAGGCTTCATTAGAGGAAGATAAAGTTGAGCCGTTTTCAAAAGGTTCTCTCTAGTATGTAAACAAATTAAAATTGAACTTAAAATTATGAAACAATAATACGTGGTTGTATGAAATGAGTAAGTATTTTTGATATATTAATTAAACGCAATTTACCGCTCAGACTTTTCATTCACGAAGAATCCAGCTCTTTATAATTCCAAAATTGATTTCGTTTAAAAGATCAGAACAATAAACTGTAATTTTTTTTATCATTTTTAAGCATTGTGTCACTAACTAAATTGATCGTTTCCATTATCGTTAATTTTTTATTAATTGATCATAATATCCATGAAGAACGTTGTAAAGCTTGAAGCGATCAACTCTCACTACAAGTTACACAAGCGATATTGAAGTACGAGCATGCAGCATTTAGGGACACGTTCCGTTCTAGGCATAACCGTCATGGCATCGCGCTCTTTTATAGCATCAGGAGGTTGATAACTTGGCATGAACATAACGATGCCATCATCCTGTCTAATTCACCACTTAATAATTATTGCCTGAAATAGTGTGCGTATGAAAGTTCAATACAGCCAAATCTTTCACTTTGACAATTCAACACTTTACCCTAGATTTCTTAGGATGACGGCGACGACCAACTCCCACGCAGAGACCTAAAGCGGCGTACACGTTCAATTAGCGCAAGCAATTAGTGTACCGGTACATTTTGTGTAATGGAGAAAAAATATTTGAAGTTTGGCCGTCTACTTTAGATTTGTGGCGGCTTGTGTGTGTGGTGGTTGCCATGTAGAAAACAGTTTTAGTTAGTCACTGCCTAGATAATTAGCTGACCCTCATAATAACGGACATTAGTAAAGTAACGAATACTGGACTAGTTCAAACTTTTACTGTTTTATGAATGTTGGTAAGTCACGCAATTTTGTTGATCCAAAATCAGCGTATTCCATACCTCAACGGTTCATGACGTACATATAATGAAGGCTTGATTTAAATTATGGCCATTGTGGAAGAACTGGGAGAGTTTTGGTGTAGTTTACATAGCTTACATTCTAACATCATAGTAACATCATCTACATCAGGCTTATGTTGTAATTAACGTAATTCGGCTAATTTAAACGAACACGTAATTGAACTAATTTTACGCAATTGGAAGTGATAAGCGCCAACACAAACATCAGCGGATACGTCGATACACCGACTCTCCGGTTTCAGAAATAATTAAGGAGGGACAAAATTATTCAACTCGCAACGGGGGCAAGTTAAACGTGAGTTCCAATTTCGAATATTAAAAATGGTGAGATTAGTGTCTACACTTCTACCTATATTATTGTAATTTTGTTTGAACTATTGTTTAGGTTTATTTTCTAGCTGTACCTCGCGGTTCAACGTTTAAAAGATAAAAAGTGTCTCAAACCCAAGCACATTTTGTGGTATTCTTTTAT
Organism: Isoperla grammatica; assembly: GCA_945910005.1. Classification (NCBI taxonomy): domain Eukaryota; kingdom Metazoa; phylum Arthropoda; class Insecta; order Plecoptera; family Perlodidae; genus Isoperla; species Isoperla grammatica. The sequence continues at coordinate 1,090,883 of OX246740.1, forward strand.
AGCAACATTAAACTAAAAAAAGTACGATCATCTTTATAAGCATATGATTTCATAACATATAATTTATTATACATCATATTCGATTGTTAACGTATGTTTGTAGCATATTACGATTAATGTGCGCTAAATAAAAAAAATAACTATTTGTACCGTTACAAAACAGATAACATGTTTGTTTGATAAAAGATATACCATGTTTAATGACACGTAATGCTTGCATTGGCTTTACTTTGCGCAAGGTGCTATTCTTGTGTTCGGTTGACCGATCGAAGCTTTCTTAATTCACTCAATACCGGTAGGGCTGTATAATTTTATAACTTGCAATCGTAAGAAGAGGTTCTTAAAACTTTGAACTCCCGCAAGTTTTATAACCTCGAAGGGAAGTCTCTGGTCTTGGGGCTGGATATCCGGCTAAATGAGGGGGTGGTTGGTATCCTGATGGGGCTTACGAGCGGCTTTCAGTCCGCCCCACTTGTTGCGAGGCAAACAGAGACACAATGCCAATAAGCCTGCGGTGGCGCGGGAAGCAGAGCTGTGTGACCTGTGACCTCTCTCACCTGTGTGCATGTCTTCATACTTTAATACATAGACAGATAATTATAAATTATAATAATATGAAATAACGTATTATAATATAATTCAGTGAAAATTCCTCGTCTCGTCCAGTTTGCTTCAAGAAATGTCTGAAGCATCCATCTAGGTAGACCCGTGCAGTCACGTCTTGATGAGATAGTCACCGTATTTACGTTTTCACTAAACGTATTAAATTAAATTAACTTCCTCTTTTGGGGCATTCTAAAATAAATGAATTAAAATTAAAAATTCAGAAACCAAACACTATTTGTTCTTTTCTTAGTTAATTGGGCAATAGTTATCCCGTTCACCATAATCGCAAGTACTAAAGATGACTTGATAATATGTTGCATCATTGCTTGAAACAATGCCAAACAAAATGGCGTCCCAATAGCAAGAACAAGTAGTTGCTGGCGCTTCGGTAAAAGCTCGTTCATTTCGAGTGGGTCTCTAAAATACAGCGCGATCAACTTGACCTCAAGGGGGTGATTGCGATTTAAGACGGGGGGGGGGGGGGAAGGGGGGTCGGCACTTCGCGCATTACAGCCGACGCCCTGCTCGGAAGATTTGACGGACACTTTAAGATACGACGGAGGCGAAAACGAAAAAGAAAAGTTTCACTTCTTGATTAAAGGAAATGGACGAACTCAAGTGGAAACGGAAAACGAAGCAGACACGTTTTGTTTTTTCGGAGTAGATCAAGCGAAGAGATGACGAAACGACGCTGGTGAAATTGTTCTCCAAACAAAGTATTCCAATCATCGGCGTGTTTGAATACCTGCGAAATCATCAAGGCCTGTTACAAAGAACGTTAAGGTGAGTTTTGTAACCCCCCCCCCCCGTTGTTGCCCCTTGTTTTGGCTGAACTTACATCTTTAAAACACCCCATAGCCAACCCCCTCCCCGCCCAAGGGAACAAATTGATATAAGATCCAATTATCAGTTGTTTCAGAACAGTCGGTTTTTGACGTATTTTATTACTGAGATATGTAAGAAAAACAACGAATACAATAATCGTGTCATCACCCTTAGTAATTACTATAACCTCCCCTCCCCCCTCCCCACTCCTACCCCACACCCGTACGGTATCATGAATAGCCTCCAATTACGTTTATTGATGTATTTAAAATTGTTCTAAATAGGGACTTCACTTTAAAATACTATATCTTTAAATTACAGATGAATTGGCCGCGTTATTATTTTTTTTGACATACTATAAGGTAATAAAATGAAAGCAGCCATGTTACAAGAGTAAGCACTACGCGATAGGACGTACGCACTGAAATATCAGATAAGGTTTTATCCATTTTTTTGAATGTCACTGTTATTAAACTTCATGTTTGTTCCAGTCTCTCTGTTCTACTTCTAACAAGCAGCTAATTGCAGCTTAATGTTATTGTACAATATAAACTCCGTCCGAATGCCATTGTCCCGCACCAATTGCATTGCCCGCCCCCGCGTACGTTGAATGTCGCTCAAATTACGAACATGGCTTTGGCAGCTCGGACACAATTGAAATATCATTACGGGGTCCCCCACTCAATCAATACGCGTTGAATGTGTGTCGAGACTATGAGTCAATGGTTACAACTTACAACACGCAGAGCCGTAGGACGCCGTAGGATGCCGTAGGACGCCGTATAGGACGCTCTTTGCAGATCTCGGTGCCCTGTGTCATCGCCTGATCGTAGGTGTTGCATATTCCTTGAACATTGAGGTGGCAGGAAAGACAAGTGTAGCATACTTCTTAAACATTGAAGAAGCAGGATAGTCAAACAGATATAGCTTGCACAGCGTGAGAAACGTTTTTCCGTGACGTTTTAAAATAATACTGTATTCATTATACAAAATTTGGAATCTCACTAGGCTAGATATATCAAGATTAATACATCATACATTGGCTGAAAAATTTATGGTATTTTGATGATATTTTATTAGATAATTTCAATATTTCAATATTCAATATTCAACAGTCAGTATTCAATAACAATTCAGTATTTCAATAATAACATTTTTTAATCTCATCCACGTAATGTACATTTTGGATATTTTTATTTCAAGATATCTAGACATCATTCAAGACATCATTCCAAATTTGTATACAGAATTTCGTTTTACAGTAAGAACAAAAAACCACAATTTCTCATGTTTTTCGATCTACGTGTGTCAAACACCCCTTAATACCTCACCTAAGTACAGTTACTAAACCACATCTCAAGAACTCCACGCCACAGAAAAAGTGAAATCTTGTTTTCATGTTCCTCCCTAGCATAACAAGGCTAGTTAACTCGATTTAGCGGAAAACAACCTGCAAGTACATCTGAAAGAACACCAAGAATCTACAAAGTTTAATTGAGGGAGCATGCATGAACTGAGAACATTCCTGCGATTAGATAAGGATGTGATATAAGCTGAGAGTATAGTAATTATCCTAGGAACCTTATGCAAGGAAACAATATAATTTAATTGTACGTACAAATAAGATTTGAACCGTATTTCTTGTGTTTATTTATGTACTTTAGGAAGTTGATCTACCTGTTGATTGAGTTGTAAAAAGGTTTTGGCAAGATTCGCATGCACACGACACTTCCATTCAGCATCCCAAGGAAGGTGGCTTCGAGTCGTATCTGCATACGCGATCGCACATCGTACCACTGAGCCCATATACGGCATCAGATACTGTGAGGATTTGCCCATTCAACAATAGCTACCTCGAGACAAACAAACTGTCTTTCGAGTTTCGAAATTTGCATCACAATAGGTTTCGTAAAATATTTACAAACACCGTCAAATAAATAAAATAATGATAATTTTGTGTATGAAATCTTCTCTCCTCTCTTGTTTGGGTCAGTGGGAAGGAACGTCCGAGGGCATGCATCTTACTACGGCACCATCCCAGCATTCACCTATAGCGACTGAGGAAACCTTTCAAACAAACCTTCAGTCAAGGTTGCCGATCAGAATCAGATTGAAGAGTTTTACGATGTTTTCCTCAGTCATAAAGCGAATACTGTGGACTTGTGCCCATCAAACAGCAGTCGAACAGATACACTACTTACCCCTAGTTAAAGTTATTCATACAAAAAGTAATATTTGGAGGCTGATACTAAAATCAGTCACTATATAGTTCCCCTTATGAACAGTAATTATTGTGTGCCAAATGGCTTTCTAATGATTTCTAACTCAAAATATAATGTCTACTTCACAATTATACATTAATTATTGATTTAAACAATGTATATTTCAAAATATGTTTCAAATTGTGATATCTGACTTGATTGCACAACTCATTCATGAATATTCATCGACCCATCTATTTAATTAGGAAGAGAATTAAGTGGCACATTTCAATTAGTCCCGTGACAAGTATAGCTGCTGGTCTTGTATGTTGAGGTTCCCTGGCTGGCTGTCTTGCTGTCGACACGTCATGCACGTTCTAGCACGTCCTAGCACGTCCTTGTAGCTGCTGGTCTTGTATGTTGAGGGTCCCTGGCTGGCTGTCTTGCTGCCGACACGTCATGCACGTCCTAGCGCGTCCTAGCACGTCCTAGCACGTCCTCGCATAGCCTTGCACGTCAGCCCGCACTCTCTGGCCTGGCACTAGCGCGCAGTATTTGGTCGCAGGGCTCTGTGCAAGCGAGGACTCTGCCATGTATGACATTTTGCTTACCGCCACGTAACACGATTGAGAAACTCGCGCGAGTTGGCTTGCGCAAGTTTATTACTATCTCCGATACACGACAGAATAATAACAGATAATAATAATAATAATAATAATAATAATAATAATATACACAAATATATATGAATGTATAAAATATATAACATATAATATGTACTAATAATATAAAATAGATACTAATAGGATAAGATAATAGAGAATTCTCATATGTTAATGGTCATGTGTTGAAATAACGAGTTTTGATTGGAGCTCGCTGACTCACTTGGAAGTTGAACAAGTAGGACATTTTTCGAGCTAGCGCGAGCTGGCTCGCTCGTGTATCGGTCAACAGGCGAGTTCCATGCTCTCAAGTGCAAGTCTACTCGTAGCGAGGAGCTCGCGCGAGCTGACTCGCCCGTGTATCGGTCTGCCGGCGAGTTCCATGCTATCAAGTGCAAGTCTACTCGTAGCGAGGAGCTCGCGCGAGCTGACTCGCCCGTGTATCGGGCTGCCGGCGAGTTCCATGCTATCAAGTGCAAGTCTACTCGTAGCGAGGAGCTCGCGCGAGCTGACTCGCCCGTGTATCGGGCTGCCGGCGAGTTCCATGCTATCAAGTGCAAGTCTACTCGTAGCGAGGAGCTCGCGCGAGCTGGCTCGCCCGTGTATCGGTCTGCCGGCGAGTTCCATGCTATCAAGTGCAAGTCTACTCGTAGCGAGGAGCTCGCGCGAGCTGACTCGCCCGTGTATCGGGCTGCCGGCGAGTTCCATGCTATCAAGTGCAAGTCTACTCGTAGCGAGGAGCTCGCGCGAGCTGACTCGCCCGTGTATCGGGCTGCCGGCGAGTTCCATGCTATCAAGTGCAAGTCTACTCGTAGCGAGGAGCTCGCGCGAGCTGGCTCGCCCGTGTATCGGTCTGCCGGCGAGTTCCATGCTATCAAGTGCAAGTCTACTCGTAGCGAGGAGCTCGCGCGAGCTGACTCGCCCGTGTATCGGGCTGCCGGCGAGTTCCATGCTATCAAGTGCAAGTCTACTCGTAGCGAGGAGCTCGCGCGAGCTGACTCGCCCGTGTATCGGGCTGCCGGCGAGTTCCATGCTATCAAGTGCAAGTCTACTCGTAGCGAGGAGCTCGCGCGAGCTGGCTCGCCCGTGTATCGGTCTGCCGGCGAGTTCCATGCTATCAAGTGCAAGTCTACTCGTAGCGAGGAGCTCGCGCGAGCTGGCTCGCCCGTGTATCGGTCTGCCGGCGAGTTCCATGCTATCAAGTGCAAGTCTACCCGTAGCGAAGAGCTCGCGCGAGCTGGCTCGCCCGTGTATCGGTCTGCCGGCGAGTTCCATGCTATCAAGTGCAAGTCTACTCGTAGCGAGGAGCTCGCGCGAGCTGATTCGCCCGTGTATCGGTCTGCCGGCGAGTTCCATGCTATCAAGTGCAAGTCTACTCGTAGCGAGGAGCTCGCGCGAGCTGGCTCGCCCGTGTATCGGTCTGCCGGCGAGTTCCATGCTATCAAGTGCAAGTCTACTCGTAGCGAGGAGCTCGCGCGAGCTGGCTCGCCCGTGTATCGGTCTGCCGGCGAGTTCCATGCTATCAAGTGCAAGTCTACTCGTAGCGAGGAGCTCGCGCGAGCTGGCTCGCCCGTGTATCGGTCTGCCGGCGAGTTCCATGCTATCAAGTGCAAGTCTACTCGTAGCGAGGAGCTCTAAGCCAACTATCGCGAGTTTCTAAATCGTATAACGCAGCAGTGTTGCGATGATGGTATTTAAAGTCTTGAATTCTTCATTCTTCTAACTTCAGAAATTTTCGTATTATCCTACACGTGTTTAATATTATTGCTTTTTGCATCTTAGTGTATACGTTCGGTTGGAGTAGTTAGTTTAATACTGTGTGTGTATTATGATGATAGTCATCATAATAATAATACAGTAAGTGCATTTTTTTTATTAACTGTATTTGTATCGCTCCTCGGAATCAAATATAAGACGAATATTAAAGTATTCTAGTATGCAATGTCAGTAGTCAAGCTGTGCTCGTCTCTCAATGAATCACGAACAATGTGTCGACTCCTGCACCTCGTTCTGTTAGCTGTGAGTAATTGCACCAACACATCCCTTTCACCGAACTGGCTATTGTCATGCATATCACGGGGGTAAAGCCACACATTACGCAGCGTGGTTCAATTGAAATATCTCAATAGCCTACGTTCAACTTTCAGCGGAAAATCAGAGTTCTTTTGTCCAACTAAATCACAGCCATGATGTTGATGTGTTGGTGTGCTACAATAATGATCAATACTGTTTCGTATCCCCATACACGTTACGGCTTGCCGGACTCCAACCGTCCGGCAAGGCTTGCTTTCCGGTACGTCTAACGACTAGCATGTATGGCCAATTCGGCTGGCAGGTTTGGTCTCAAAACGAGTATCCGAAAAATCTGCCGTCGCTTGATTTTTTACCGGGAGACCCAACTTCGGTCTATTTAGAAAGATTTTTTTGGAACAATGCAACACAGGGGTAATACCATTCCAATAACATGATGAGATTGTGACTGAAATTGAATCTTTACTAGTAAAGAACAAAATAATAAAATGCTTCTATTGTTAGTAATTGTAATAGTAAACTACTTACTTTATTTCACCAAGTTCTGCAACTGACAGTAAGAGAGAGGGGTAGGCGAATGAGTGGTGGGGGGAGAGGAGAGAGGAGGGGGAAGAACTCATTGTGTTTTATCAATTAATGGTTAAGTGTTTGAAGGGAAGTAAAGTGGGAGTTGTACCAGATTGTGTGCCCCCCATTGTTAGGTACGTCCAGTGTACAAGATCCGTCAATCCTCCAATTGTGAGGTTCAATAAACCTCAAAGTCGCAAAGTCGTCATTTTCGTGACCACAACAAACATGGGGACTGACTGGTGTATTAATTAAATATATACTGATTGATAAAAATGTGTCATATTTTCCACCTAGCCTGCCAGAACATCCGGTGGCGGTATACGTTAAAATTTGGTTTAAATGTATTTAAATTGTCTGAAATGTAAATCAAAATATGTCATCTACCGAATTTAGTGCTCGTTCTTATGAATGTTTCTTCCAATAAATAATTTCGTTTTTCAAATGTTCTTAATTAACCATTGAAGTGTGATGTATCTGTAACACAGATTGATTGGAATAAAAAAGCAGTAGGAGCACAATATTTTATTTTCTTCTTTTGGGACAATTTAAAAACAAGTCGGGTGTTCCACGGGATACGTGAGCATGCAGCGCCTCATGGACAAAACAAAACCTCACAGTTTTTAACTTACGAACCTAATTTTTTAATGACATCAGAACACTGTTTAAAAATGCATCTAAACACAAACAAATATTTGCACATAATTTGGCCCCCCGCCCGAATTTTCGTATTACTTTTTGCTGCTATTCGGTTAAAAAAACTATACTTGTTCAGTTTTGGCATGATTGTTATAAAAATTTATATTTGTGTTTCGTAAGCATGTCCTTTTATTTTTTTAAATCATTACATATTTTATCCATTTTGAAATTAACCTACAATTATAAATCAGATTCATCATATTTTCTGCCTTAAGTTTTAAAGATAGATCGAAAGTAATGTACTATTTAGTTTAACTTAAACAAGTTTAAAATCTCAGTGACAAGAGTCGTTAAGTTGGACATGGAGATGAATCAACTTCTTGCGAGTTGATTTTTGGGTGTTTGTTGATGTTTATGATGTTACGATGTCTATGTAAACACGAAGAGATGTAACACAGGAGATGTTTGTTAAACTCAAGCCCCGAAGATTAGCTCGCTAGAAGACCAACAGAGTTTGGCTAAACCCGATATTGAACCAACATAAAACCCAACCTCTCTCCGAGCTATAATGTTTACAAGGAGCCAACACTGGGCTTAACAGTTCATCGTGAGATTAGCCATTAATCTGCAGATTAAGTTTCCGGATTAAGCACTTTAATCTGGAGATTATAGTTGGAACAACCAGAGCTTGCAAATCACATACAGGCTGTGTTTTACAAAAACTCTATCCCGATTGTTTCCTTTATTTAATATCTATTTTTAATATCTATTTAGTAACTATTAGTTCTTTTCCTATAGCGAAGTAATGTTCATATTCATTCGTAATTATTGGCAAGTTAGTCTTCGTACAAGAGCATGAGATGTGGCATACAAATCATTCATTTTTCAATTCTAACACACCAAAAAGCAAAAACAGCAAGCAAGCAACATTTTAGTGCAATTTAAATAGTTTAGATACTACAACATGCAAATATTTACTAATTAATTAAATAAATGAATGAATGAATGAATGTATGAATGAATAAATGAATGAATGAATGAATGAATGAATGAATGAATGAATGAATGAATGAATGAATGAATGAATGAATGAATGAATGAATGAATGAATGAATGAATGAATGAATGAATGAATGAATGAATGAATGAATGAATGAATGAATGAATGAATGAATGAATGAATGAAGGAAGGAATGAAGGAATGAATGAATGAAAAGAACGTCAGGAGATATACAAGAATGTCATTAATTCTGATTCAAAGAAGTGGTAGCCATTGGGATCGTACAACATCTTCGGTAATGCTTCCGTCACGGGTGGGTGAGCGGCCGCCAACCAGCGACCGTGGCTAATTCAAATACCTGCTCGGGTTGGCCGAGACCGTAAACACGTCATTGATTTATGACGAAAGCATTACCGAAGTTATTGTAAGACGACTTTACTTGGTTGGGAACCAAACATTACCCGATGACCAATATTCTGACTGACTGCTTCCTTGCAACATTTAGCAATACTGCAATAATAATAAAAATAATACTTAAACCATCATCTTGTAAAAACAAATTATGTTTCGTTTTTTTGTAAGAGTAATATGATGTAAGAGATTTGTTTGATTTATTGAAAACAAAATCGCTCATCTGGCAACGCACGGCGTTTTTCTGAAATATATTGTTCATGTTTTACAAAGTACTAGCTGGTACCTGGCATGCGTTGCAATGCCACTGAACAAAACGAAGTGTTCGTGCTTTTATTTTTGTTTATTGAAATGCTTTTTGATACAGAATATTTTTTGTTTTTCCGTCTGGTGCGTACACGAAGGGTAGGGGGGGGGGGGTACTCGCTCAGAAACCTTCGCGGGCGTGCGCACAACAACTCACCAAAGTTTGATCGTAATCGGATGAATGGTGTACGAACGCATTTTTGCATGTTGGTGTCAGTCAGGAGGGGGAGGGTGTGGGAGGGGGGTCGAGTTTTCCCGGAATGAAATATTAAAGTTAATAAAGTAAATGCTAAACAGATAACATTCAATTTAAAAATAAAACAATCAAGTATTTGATGGAAATAGTTGTTTGCCGCACTCTCAGTTATTGGGACGAGGACTTGTGGAGGGGAACTGTGATGATGATCGAAGGAGAAACGTTTCCACCATAAAAGGCAAGAATCTCCCAAACTCCGAAGTAGAATTTCGAAACTTTCTGAAACTCTCTATTCGTTCCACTTGTCGCTACTTACAATTTGGTCCAGTGCATTTTACCCTCAACTTTCCATCAGCCCTCCTTGTTGAGTTTGCTGATTTCTGCTTCGTTTTCCCGATATTATCGAGATGCGGAGCAACCCCTGCCGTCAAGAAAACGAAGAAAACACATTCTCCCCTTCAATTCCTGGGATGCACTTCCATTCCTTGTCGATATCGATTTTAGAATCAATATTTTATGTATGTTCGATCTTTCATTGTAAATATTCTACTTGTACTTACTTTAAATGTATTGTAATTAAAGTAAATTTGAATATACAATAATATATAATACAGCATTCGCCTTTACGACTGAGGAAAACCTGGCAAACAACTTTCAGTCAGGATTGCCACAGCCACGACCTCCTGAATTAGAGTCTCGTGTCTTACCACTGAGCTACCTCTAGGTGTCTGAAACGTGGTAGTTTGGTATTGCCGCGTTCATTAAAATTAAAATGATTCCACGGGCTGTCTTCAGACTATACAGTACACAACTTGTAATCAGAGAACGAACCTTCTCGGTCCAGCCCATGTTTAACCTTAGGTTTGTGTAGACATGATAGGATAGTTGAAGGGACTTAGGAAGACTGTGGTCGCCAGCCCATGTTTAGCCTTAGGTTTGTGTAGACATGATAGGATAGTTGAAGGGACTTGGGAAGACTGTGGTCACCAGCCCATGTTTAACCTTAGGTTTGTGTAGATCATGATAGGATAGTTGAAGGGACTTGGGAAGACTGTGGTCGCCAGCCCATGTTTAACCTTAGGTTCGTGTAGACATGATAGGATAGTTGAAGGGACTTAGGAAGACTGTGGTCGCCAGCCCATGTTCAACCTTAGGTTTGTGTAGACATGATAGGATAGTTGAAGGGACTTACCGGTTTGGAGGAAGACTGTGGTCGCCAGGTGAGAAACAATAACGAATATTGACTTCACACAAAGTATTTTCAACTCATTGTGTATGTTGATAGCTTCACATTCATACACACAGTTCAGTTCAGTTCAGTTCAGTTCAGTTCAGTTCAGTTCAGTTCAGTTCAGTTCAGTTCAGTTCAGTTCAGTTCAGTTCAGTTCAGTTCAGTTCAGTTCAGTTCAGTTCAGTTCAGTTCAGTTCAGTTCAGTTCAGTTCAGTTCAGTTCAGTTCAGTTCAGTTCAGTTCAGTTCAGTTCAGTTCATACATTCAGTATTCACTGTAATCCAATGTAATTTTACAATGTCTCTGTGATTCTTTCCCGCCGGTTTTCCTGGGGACTCGCTCTGTTAGCTAAATTGATACGATACGTCAAGATTTAGAAGCACATAAACATGACACAACTCATCTCCCGTAAATCAGGTCCGTTGTCGTTGTATATAATGGTTCTGTTTCATCTTGTTATTGTGCCAAGGAGACTTCTTGATCCAAGTGCTTCTTTTCATTTCACTGATATCTTGTTCCATTTATTATCCTCACTTAGGTTTCCTCTCCAGGGCGTGTTTTCTTTACGGCACCACCCTGGTAAGGTTTGTCATCGCAACATATTTGAACCCCTCCCCCCAGACACAGCTGCAATCTGTCAGGCCCGGATATTAAAAGTCAACACCTCACGCACAAAATATACAAAACGAGAGGGTTGCAAATTTTAAATGGCAATCAAGTTCAAAGCAAGCGTTCACCTTTACTGCTGTAGACTACATTATGAGTTATACTAGCGTAAATAAATATGTAACACGAACATATTGATTATCAGTTGCAGCGAAACGAAGCAAAACAACATAAATTGTGTATTATTATTAGGATATCGTCTAGTTACCTTGTTTTTGGGGCAGGACCTTCTTCTTACCTTTAGTACTAAGTACTAAACTCATGATCAAGCTTGAATAATAATAATAAATTATTAATTGGTGTCACTTTGCCCCAATGAAAAATCTCGACTCAACCGAGAACATAAAAAGGGAGTGCTATACAAAAATCTTGGTTGTGTGTTGTTACGAATTTGGAAACAGAAAACAGTTACAGTAGTGACACTGCCAATAGTACTCATTCTCGTGCACTGGTGTAATACCTTAATTACTATCTGCCAACCTACAGAGGCTCGCCTCTTCATCTGATTAACTCCTCACTGTTCTCTTTCATGGATATTTAAGAAAAAGTGAAAAGAAGTCTGAACCAGCCTTAATGCACCACTTAAACCAAGTGTTACAAGTTGGAACGAACCCCATAAGTAACAAGGTTGAAGTTTTTAGTATTAGGAACACACAACATCACTTAGTTCGTGGTGGAGTTTTACTATTCCACATAAAACAGAAAAACTAAGTCTTTTAAAGGCTTATTAAATAAGACTCAGATAAAACGAAGAGATATTATCAAACGATGCGTTCACGAGTAAGTTACTACTCGTGCAACGCGCTAGTGTAAAGAGCTTTTCAGTTCACGAGGTGTAAAGGAAATGAAATAATTCTAAGGGGCCAGACGAATAATAAGGGACGCCTTTCATCCCAAGCTACTCAAACCCCACAAGTTTGGAGGATTTCCAAGATATTTCGGATGAACAAGTGAACGCGGACGTTTTCCTGCCGCACCTACACCACAATAACCACCAGAGAATAACTGTTATTGTTATTTGACGATTTCCACAAACATTTGTCTCTAGGCTAAAAAACAGTTAATCATAATGGCATGTGGAGAGTTTTCGTTGTAAACGTCAGATTAGGATTATGGTCTGTCTCGGTAGCGTGGAACGACGTTTTATGGTTGTGCCACGAAGATAGGCCGGCACTGTGGTTGCATGACCAGTTATGAATGACTAAGAAGCCAGTTGAGATTGTAATCACTATTCAGCCGAATGCCTGTCAATCATAATGTTCACTATTGCTGCTTGTCTTGTTGGGAGAAGTAGTTAGTTCATTACAGGCGTACTCCAAGCTGCCCTCACTATTTGCAACTTGAGTTTAGGAATACAAATGACGACCATTTCAGTGGGTGCTTTCCGTTCTTTCCTCGATTTACTGGATCAGTAAGTCAGCTGCCAGCATATTACTGAACGTTCTTTAACTTGCTGCTGGTCTACAGCTTTCAGTTGCGCCAAGTACGGTTACTGTGACCACATACATTACCTATACAAAATGTAAACCGTAAGTGTTATGTATAATATTTACACTGGGCCTGTTTCATTCGGAAAAGGGTTCAAAAGATGCAAAAGGGAGGTTATGATGCACTTTTGATTCTTGAAGTCTGGAATTCCTAAAGCCACCTTTTTTGTTATCCAAGTGCATTAGTTACTGCTCTGTTAGGTTATACTTATAGGTTACATGAAAATGTTGTTCCTTTTCCCCTTGCTGTTTACGTTTTCTTTGTAAATTTGACTTGAACTATAAATAAATAAAAATAAATTCACATTTAGAGTCTACCCACTCAGTAATTAAACTGATTTGCAGTGGGGGACTTTAATTTAAAGCGACTAAACCAACCCTGTAGGCTTCGAACACCATCGACGAGTGAGCGATAACCAATCAAAGATCGATATTTCAAATACGAAACAAATGAATCAGTGATTGGACAGTGCGAACACCTGCGGACAAATGCCAGAATCAACAAGGACGATTCAGAATATTTAACGATTTATTATTATTCTTGTATTTACTCACATAATATTCACACTTCTTTTTAATTTGCTGCAATTATGTAAAGTGCGTCCAATGCAAAAGTATACTCTACTTACATTGGAAATATCCCTGAAACTAATCTCATATATGTATGTTAAAAATAATGTTTTTCAATACAAGTAAATAAAAAAATAAAAAAGATCAAGAAAAGGAGCTATTCAAGACAATTTCAAAATGTAAAGTTAAAAACAGGCCATAAATCACCCTTTCTTGCCAACGCCCGAGCGTGGCAGATCATTACACAGTGCTGGTTGACTAGCTCGAGGACGAACGCTTGAAGAATTCTGGAAGCATTTTCTGTTAAATGTAGCGATATTTCGTGCAATGTAGGTTTGGTTCTCTCTGTAATCTGTTCGCCATTCTTGTACTGCACATAAGCTGGCCCGTTCTGCTTCTAGGCCTTCGCACGGGGTTGCGAACCAATGGCATGCGTTGACTTACTGGCTGACACGCAGAAATATCTCTAATATATTGTATCAGGATCGATGCAAATTGACATTTTCCTGCGATGGTCGTGAATTATTGGCACAACAAAGTCGTCACCGGCGTAAGTGTTTACAGATTGTTCATTGCGTGGAACTTAATAACGTTATTATGTTAAGAATGTGCCCCACTCAACTGATCCACTGGCAACCTATCCCCCAGTAAAACATTAAAATTATTAAAATCCCACTCAAGCTTGGATTTATTCATTTCCGGTTTCATACTTCAAAACCCTATGACATATTCTATATATATTTACCTATACAAGTGTTTCTGGACTTATTTTGAAACGTTGGCAATGATACGCCAGTTTGGAGTAAATTCATTAATATGTAAAGAATGGCACTCGAACTTAAAATGGTTGCTATCCCTTATAACCTACTGGAGTGTGGTGGCTAAAGCTGACTACCAGACTGCCAACAGTCCCAGTAAGGATGAACGCAACCTGGTCATACGAGGCTGTAGTGTATATCGTAGCTACTACAAATCACTTGGGTCGATAAAAGAAGATAGATATAGAGCAGAGCAGTGATAAAGAAGAGACTGTGGCGTCGTCGGTTGACGATGCAACATTTTTTTACAATTTCTACAATCCTGAAACTCTGAAAGTCACTTCGATCTTGATGTAACCTTAAGATTATAATAGCTATGTTTACATGTATCACCTAATTTAGAACCGGATTGAAAACTGTCATGGATGCCAACGTTTACATGAGGTGTACCCAAATGAATCCGAACTTGATTTCGTTTTCGCATCAACTCACCCTTATCCCGCGCTCGTTTTGGTCGTACATGACACTATTTATTTTCCTTCTACCACATAAACTTAGTTTACAATCCCTTATCTGTGGTTTGATGCATCTCGACTAACATAGGTTACAAGCTGTTGTAATCATTTTACTTGGATTTTTGTTAATGGCAACTACAATTAATATTCACCATGTTCACCTACAAACGGCGTATGCGTCACGAGTGTATACAATTTTTTAGTTCATTTTCCATTTACATGATAAAACTGAGTACGGGTTTTCGGTACTGTCCAGCTATTTAGCTAGACCGAACCCAGTCGGTTCGGTACCGTTTTCTAGGTGTTTATGGGTACTGACTACTGAGTAAGAAAAACTCTCTCCACCCCGTACTGAGTCTCTCATGTAGACTAGGGCATTGTTTGCTTCAGATATAGTTCATTGAGGAAATATGTTATGCCAAAAGTCGTTCAGTTGGGAGTTACGCTTCCCTTTTGCATCTTCCGGGTTTCTACTTTTCTGATACACTGATTTTACTGCAGTCTCCAAGCGCTTTAACGTTATTAGACCATGATTAACTCAGTAAACACATGTTATCAGTGATCAAAGTTATCCCCAGACTAAGTCGAGCACGGAAGCAATCCGAGCACGTGTAATGTACCGTCAGCTCATCAGGTATAAAACCGGATGCGACCACTTGTTATTTTACTTCAATCTAAGGTCACATCATTCTTTAGCCGATGCTCTGTTCAAAAGAAAAAATCTTTTTTGCATTTACTTCGATTTGCATTTCTTCTGTATTGTGTACAAACCATTTAATTCTACTATTAGTTTCAGCGTTGAGTGTAGTATAATTAATTCTTTGGGTTTTGATAGACGCAAGCGATCTACTTATAAATACATAGTCACTCCTTTTCTCTCGCGTTGTCACTAAAATAGACTATGAATCTGTATTTTACACTTTGTAATGAACTTTGCATATAGGTTCATCTTGGAAAATGCTTCTTATACTTTAGTACTGCTTTTTGTTCTATGTGATTCAAGTTCAAGCTTTGTTACGGAAATTTTATACTATAGTCTTTTTATGATGTAATTTAATTACTGAATTGGGTTTTATGTGATTTTGTTCGAAAGGTTTGTAAGTTTGGGTTTTAGTCATCAACTGCAGTTTATTGTGATAGACTTGATTGCTTTCCAAGAAAGATATATTTGCAAACGTGTTCTTTGTAGTGATATTCATTTAGATTTGGCATGTGTTTTTTTAGGCAGTAATTGTATCTGCAGTGTGTTCCTCCCTCCACTGCGCAATCAATATTCGGGGGTGTCCATGCAGCAAACTTCCGGAAAGATCTCTTTTCAATCCACGTCGACGGTGTGTTAACCTGCACTTATCAAAAACAAACTCGCCGCATGGGATTAATGAATCATTCTCCAGTCAGTGTATATGCGTGTACGTACATTTTGACGTGTACAACTCATTGATAAGCGCACAGCAGACACATAATCGCTCTGAAATACAACGTGGGCCTAACGAAGTAAGTCTTCTGTGTTATTCTTAGATGTTTCAATAACATTGGCACCCCTGCACTGAAGCTACGGCTACATTCACCGAGACCTTTTTCTGAGTAATATAGCAAACCGTGAAATATCATTGAAAACGTAGAGCTCTTGCTTTCTCCTGTATCCCTGATATGTTTCTACACTCTTGGCTAGCTCAAATAGAGAACGCTCTGGGGTTTGCTTATATCTCTCTGTATCCTGTGTTCCTGATAATATGTTTCTACATTTGGCCATCTCAGGTATAGAGAGCGCTCTGAAGTCTCTCGCTTATATCTCTCTGTGTCCTGTATCCCTGATATGTTCCTACAATCTACACTCTTCTAGCTCAGGTAGAGAGCGCTCTGGGGTCTCTGGCATATGTCTCTCTGTGTTCCTGATATGTTTCTATACTCGGGCAGAGGCAGTTTAGAGACGGAGCAACGTTGTTTATACCTTCTAGCTTATGGTAACCTGAAATGTTTTGTACTAGTCGAATGATTTTTTTTCAATTTCCTCTTTTACATTTCCTAATAAACGAAAAAACTCAGTGAAAATATCCATTTCCTTTTTTCCACACTTAATATTGCAAATATTTATGATGAACGCTCCCAACCATTATCAATATTTTCAACCAGGCATTATTAGACTCAAGCATTAGACTCCAACTCGCTAGAACTGTGCTAATGTTTTACCGGTTCTGACGAAACTAAGCGATTTTATCTTGTTTTAAATATTCAGTATCGCTTGTGTATGCACACGATTAAAAACTGTTCAGGCGGCTAATTTCCAAAGAATCCATTAGTGGTCGTCTCGAAAAAGACATATCTCTATTTGACGTAATGTCTGAACAATACATTAAATGTGTAAACGTGCACTGATATTACATGGAACACAGAATGTGACTGAGCATTATACCCCTTGAACGGGTTGATCAATTCCAGGGGCCTAGGGAGGGACGATCATTTCAAGTACAGTCATGTCAATTACAGTGACAGAGCTTTCAAACCTCTTGTACGCCCAACTCAACCGCCCGGGAGAGTTCAAATCAGAGGATGGTTGTCTGGCGTATAAGGCCACAGTGGACTTCGCGACTGTCATGCACAACCAACTGTATATTCCCACGTGACCAATGCGATAGCGTGGAAAGTGCTGGATATCAAATGCGGTACATCTGACAGAAACTGAATTACAGTGAATTTAGTCTCGACTCACATCTTCAGTCTTCAAACCTAGCGTTTCACATCGACTATTACCATACACCATGCAGGTGTAGCACCAACAGGCATGATGTTTATATGGTCCGTCGAAGTCACGTGACATATTCTGCGTTTCACATCGATTATTACCATACATATGCAGGTGTAGCACCAACAGGCATGATGTTTATATGGTCCGTCGAAGTCACGTGACATATTCTGCGTTTCACATCGATTATTACCATACACCATGCAGGTGTAGCACCAACAGGCATGATGTTTATATGGACCACCGAAGTCACGTGACATATTCTGCGTTTCACATCGATTATTACCATACACCATGCAGGTGTAGCACCAACAGGCATGATGTTTATATGGTCCGTCGAAGTCACGTGACATATTCTGCGTTTCACATCGATTATTACCATACATATGCAGGTGTAGCACCAACAGGCATGATGTTTATATGGTCCGTCGAAGTCACGTGACATATTCTGCGTTTCACATCGATTATTACCATACATATGCAGGTGTAGCACCAACAGGCATGATGTTTATATGGTCCGTCGAAGTCACGTGACATATTCTGCGTTTCACATCGATTATTACCATACACCATGCAGGTGTAGCACCAACAGGCATGATGTTTATATGGTCCGTCGAAGTCACGTGACATATTCTGCGTTTCACATCGATTATTACCATACATATGCAGGTGTAGCACCAACAGGCATGATGTTTATATGGTCCGTCGAAGTCACGTGACATATTCTGCGTTTCACATCGATTATTACACCATGCAGGTGTAGCACCAACAGGCATGATGTTTATATGGTCCGTCGAAGTCACGTGACATATTCTGCGTTTCACATCGATTATTACACCATGCAGGTGTAGCACCAACAGGCATGATGTTTATATGGTCCGTCGAAGTCACGTGACATATTCTGCGTTTCACATCGATTATTACCATACACCATGCAGGTGTAGCACCAACAGGCATGATGTTTATATGGTCCGTCGAAGCCACGTGACACATTCTGCGTTTCACATCGATTATTACCATACATATGCAGGTGTAGCACCAACAGGCATGATGTTTATATGGTCCGTCGAAGCCACGTGACACATTCTGCGTTTCACATCGATTATTACCATACATATGCAGGTGTAGCACCAACTGGCATGATGTTTATATGGTCCGTCGAAGCCACGTGACATATTCTGCGTTTCACATCGATTATTACCATACATATGCAGGTGTAGCACCAACAGGCATGATGTTTATATGGTCCGTCGAAGTCACGTGACATATTCTGCGTTTCACATCGATTATTACCATACATATGCAGGTGTAGCACCAACAGGCATGATGTTTATATGGTCCGTGTAAGTCACGTGACATATTCTGCGTTTCACATCGATTATTACACCATGCAGGTGTAGCACCAACAGGCATGATGTTTATATGGTCCGTGTAAGTCACGTGACATATTCTGCGTTTCACATCGATTATTACACCATGCAGGTGTAGCACCAACAGGCATGATGTTTATATGGTCCGTCGAAGCCACGTGACATATTCTGCGTTTCACATCGATTATTACCATACACCATGCAGGTGTAGCACCAACAGGCATGATGTTTATATGGTCCGTCGAAGTCACGTGACATATTCTGCGTTTCACATCGATTATTACCATACACCATGCAGGTGTAGCACCAACAGGCATGATGTTTATATGGTCCGTCGAAGCCACGTGACACATTCTGCGTTTCACATCGATTATTACCATACACCATGCAGGTGCAGCACCAACAGGCATGATGTTTATATGGTCCGTCGAAGTCACGTGACATATTCTGCGTTTCACATCGATTATTACCATACACCATGCAGGTGTAGCACCAACAGGCATGATGTTTATATGGTCCGTCGAAGTCACGTGACACATTCTGCGTTTCACATCGATTATAACCATACTTATGCAGGTGTAGCACCAACAGGCATGATGTTTATATGGTCCGTCGAAGTCACGTGACATATTCTGCGTTTCACATCGACTATTACCATACATATGCAGGTGTAGCACCAACAGGCATGATGTTTATATGGTCCGTCGAAGTCACGTGACATATTCTGCGTTTCACATCGACTATTACCATACACCATGCAGGTGTAGCACCAACAGGCATGATGTTTATATGGTCCGTCGAAGCCACGTGACATATTCTGCGTTTCACATCGACTATTACCATACACCATGCAGGTGTAGCACCAACAGGCATGATGTTTATATGGTCCGTCGAAGTCACGTGACATATTCTGCGTTTCACATCGACTATTACCATACACCATGCAGGTGTAGCACCAACAGGCATGATGTTTATATGGTCCGTCGAAGCCACGTGACATATTCTGCGTTTCACATCGATTATTACCATACACCATGCAGGTGTAGCACCAACAGGCATGATGTTTATATGGTCCGTCGAAGTCACGTGACATATTCTGCGTTTCACATCGATTATTACCATACACCATGCAGGTGTAGCACCAACAGGCATGATGTTTATATGGTCCGTCGAAGTCACGTGACACATTCTGCGTTTCACATCGATTATTACCATACTTATGCAGGTGTAGCACCAACAGGCATGATGTTTATATGGTCCGTCGAAGTCACGTGACATATTCTGCGTTTCACATGGACTATTACCATACATATGCAGGTGTAGCACCAACAGGCATGATGTTTATATGGTCCGTCGAAGTCACGTGACATATTCTGCGTTTCACATCGACTATTACCATACACCATGCAGGTGTAGCACCAACAGGCATGATGTTTATATGGTCCGTCGAAGCCACGTGACATATTCTGCGTTTCACATCGACTATTACCATACACCATGCAGGTGTAGCACCAACAGGCATGATGTTTATATGGTCCGTCGAAGTCACGTGACATATTCTGCGTTTCACATCGACTATTACCATACACCATGCAGGTGCAGCACCAACAGGCATGATGTTTATATGGTCCGTCGAAGTCACGTGACATATTCTGCGTTTCACATCGACTATTACCATACACCATGCAGGTGTAGCACCAACAGGCATGATGTTTATATGGTCCGTCGAAGCCACGTGACATATTCTGCGTTTCACATCGACTATTACCATACACCATGCAGGTGTAGCACCAACAGGCATGATGTTTATATGGTCCGTCGAAGTCACGTGACATATTCTGCGTTTCACATCGACTATTACCATACACCATGCAGGTGCAGCACCAACAGGCATGATGTTTATATGGTCCGTCGAAGTCACGTGACATATTCTGCGTTTCACATCGATTATTACCATACACCATGCAGGTGTAGCACCAACAGGCATGATGTTTATATGGTCCGTCGAAGTCACGTGACATATTCTGCGTTTCACATCGATTATTACCATACACCATGCAGGTGTAGCACCAACAGGCATGATGTTTATATGGTCCGTCGAAGTCACGTGACATATTCTGCGTTTCACATCGGTTATAACCATACATATATAGGTGTAGCACCAACAGGCATGATGTTTATATGGTCCGTCGAAGTCACGTGACATATTCTGCGTTTCACATCGATTATTATCATACACCATGCAGGTGTAGCACCAACAGGCATGATGTTTATATGGTCCGTCGAAGTCACGTGACATATTCTGCGTTTCACATCGATTATTATCATACACCATGCAGGTGTAGCACCAACAGGCATGATGTTTATATGGTTCGTCGAAGCAACG
Organism: Isoperla grammatica; assembly: GCA_945910005.1. Classification (NCBI taxonomy): domain Eukaryota; kingdom Metazoa; phylum Arthropoda; class Insecta; order Plecoptera; family Perlodidae; genus Isoperla; species Isoperla grammatica. The sequence continues at coordinate 1,112,052 of OX246740.1, forward strand.
TGACATATTCTGCGTTTCACATCGATTATTACCATACATATGCAGGTGTAGCACCAACAGGCATGATGTTTATATGGTCCGCCGAAGTCACGTGACATATTCTGCGTTTCACATCGATTATTACCATACATATGCAGGTGTAGCACCAACAGGCGTGATGTTTATATGGTCCGCCGAAGTCATGTGACATATTCTGCGTTTCACATCGATTATTACCATACACCATGCAGGTGCAGCACCAACAGGCATGATGTTTATATGGTCCGTCGAAGTCACGTGACATATTCTGCGTTTCACATCGATTATTACCATACACCATGCAGGTGCAGCACCAACAGGCATGATGTTTATATGGTCCGTCGAAGTCACGTGACATATTCTGCGTTTCACATCGACTATTGCCATACATATGCAGGTGTAGCACCAACAGGCATGATGTTTATATGGTCCGTCGAAGTCACGTGACATATTCTGCGTTTCACATCGACTATTACCATACACCATGCAGGTGTAGCACCAACAGGCATGATGTTTATATGGTCCGTCGAAGTCACGTGACATATTCTGCGTTTCACATCGACTATTACCATACATATGCAGGTGTAGCACCAACAGGCATGATGTTTATATGGTCCGTCGAAGTCACGTGACATATTCTGCGTTTCACATCGATTATTACCATACATATGCAGGTGTAGCACCAACAGGCATGATGTTTATATGGTCCGTCGAAGTCACGTGACATATTCTGCGTTTCACATCGATTATTACCATACACCATGCAGGTGTAGCACCAACAGGCATGATGTTTATATGGTCCGTCGAAGTCACGTGACATATTCTGCGTTTCACATCGACTATTACCATACATATGCAGGTGTAGCACCAACAGGCATGATGTTTATATGGTCCGTCGAAGTCACGTGACATATTCTGCGTTTCACATCGACTATTACCATACATATGCAGGTGTAGCACCAACAGGCATGATGTTTATATGGTCCGTCGAAGTCACGTGACATATTCTGCGTTTCACATCGATTATTACCATACATATGCAGGTGTAGCACCAACAGGCGTGATGTTTATATGGTCCGTCGAAGTCACGTGACATATTCTGCGTTTCACATCGATTATTACCATACACCATGCAGGTGTAGCACCAACAGGCATGATGTTTATATGGTCCGTCGAAGCCACGTGACATATTCTGCGTTTCACATCGATTATTACCATACACCATGCAGGTGTAGCACCAACAGGCATGATGTTTATATGGTCCGTCGAAGTCACGTGACATATTCTGCGTTTCACATCGATTATTACCATACACCATGCAGGTGTAGCACCAACAGGCATGATGTTTATATGGTCCGTCGAAGCCACGTGACACATTCTGCGTTTCACATCGATTATTACCATACACCATGCAGGTGCAGCACCAACAGGCATGATGTTTATATGGTCCGTCGAAGTCACGTGACATATTCTGCGTTTCACATCGATTATTACCATACACCATGCAGGTGTAGCACCAACAGGCATGATGTTTATATGGTCCGTCGAAGTCACGTGACACATTCTGCGTTTCACATCGATTATAACCATACTTATGCAGGTGTAGCACCAACAGGCATGATGTTTATATGGTCCGTCGAAGTCACGTGACATATTCTGCGTTTCACATCGACTATTACCATACATATGCAGGTGTAGCACCAACAGGCATGATGTTTATATGGTCCGTCGAAGTCACGTGACATATTCTGCGTTTCACATCGACTATTACCATACACGATGCAGGTGTAGCACCAACAGGCATGATGTTTATATGGTCCGTCGAAGCCACGTGACATATTCTGCGTTTCACATCGATTATTACCATACACCATGCAGGTGTAGCACCAACAGGGATGATGTTTATATGGTCCGTCGAAGCCACGTGACATATTCTGCGTTTCACATCGACTATTACCATACACCATGCAGGTGTAGCACCAACAGGCATGATGTTTATATGGTCCGTCGAAGTCACGTGACATATTCTGCGTTTCACATCGACTATTACCATACACCATGCAGGTGTAGCACCAACAGGCATGATGTTTATATGGTCCGTCGAAGCCACGTGACATATTCTGCGTTTCACATCGATTATTACCATACACCATGCAGGTGTAGCACCAACAGGCATGATGTTTATATGGTCCGTCGAAGTCACGTGACATATTCTGCGTTTCACATCGATTATTACCATACACCATGCAGGTGTAGCACCAACAGGCATGATGTTTATATGGTCCGTCGAAGTCACGTGACACATTCTGCGTTTCACATCGATTATTACCATACTTATGCAGGTGTAGCACCAACAGGCATGATGTTTATATGGTCCGTCGAAGTCACGTGACATATTCTGCGTTTCACATGGACTATTACCATACATATGCAGGTGTAGCACCAACAGGCATGATGTTTATATGGTCCGTCGAAGTCACGTGACATATTCTGCGTTTCACATCGACTATTACCATACACCATGCAGGTGTAGCACCAACAGGCATGATGTTTATATGGTCCGTCGAAGCCACGTGACATATTCTGCGTTTCACATCGACTATTACCATACACCATGCAGGTGTAGCACCAACAGGCATGATGTTTATATGGTCCGTCGAAGTCACGTGACATATTCTGCGTTTCACATCGACTATTACCATACACCATGCAGGTGCAGCACCAACAGGCATGATGTTTATATGGTCCGTCGAAGTCACGTGACATATTCTGCGTTTCACATCGACTATTACCATACACCATGCAGGTGTAGCACCAACAGGCATGATGTTTATATGGTCCGTCGAAGCCACGTGACATATTCTGCGTTTCACATCGACTATTACCATACACCATGCAGGTGTAGCACCAACAGGCATGATGTTTATATGGTCCGTCGAAGTCACGTGACATATTCTGCGTTTCACATCGACTATTACCATACACCATGCAGGTGCAGCACCAACAGGCATGATGTTTATATGGTCCGTCGAAGTCACGTGACATATTCTGCGTTTCACATCGATTATTACCATACACCATGCAGGTGTAGCACCAACAGGCATGATGTTTATATGGTCCGTCGAAGTCACGTGACATATTCTGCGTTTCACATCGATTATTACCATACACCATGCAGGTGTAGCACCAACAGGCATGATGTTTATATGGTCCGTCGAAGTCACGTGACATATTCTGCGTTTCACATCGGTTATAACCATACATATATAGGTGTAGCACCAACAGGCATGATGTTTATATGGTCCGTCGAAGTCACGTGACATATTCTGCGTTTCACATCGATTATTATCATACACCATGCAGGTGTAGCACCAACAGGCATGATGTTTATATGGTCCGTCGAAGTCACGTGACATATTCTGCGTTTCACATCGATTATTATCATACACCATGCAGGTGTAGCACCAACAGGCATGATGTTTATATGGTTCGTCGAAGCAACGTGACATATTCTGCGTTTCACATCGATTATTACCATACATATGCAGGTGTAGCACCAACAGGCATGATGTTTATATGGTCCGCCGAAGTCACGTGACATATTCTGCGTTTCACATCGATTATTACCATACATATGCAGGTGTAGCACCAACAGGCGTGATGTTTATATGGTCCGCCGAAGTCATGTGACATATTCTGCGTTTCACATCGATTATTACCATACACCATGCAGGTGCAGCACCAACAGGCATGATGTTTATATGGTCCGTCGAAGTCACGTGACATATTCTGCGTTTCACATCGATTATTACCATACACCATGCAGGTGCAGCACCAACAGGCATGATGTTTATATGGTCCGTCGAAGTCACGTGACATATTCTGCGTTTCACATCGACTATTGCCATACATATGCAGGTGTAGCACCAACAGGCATGATGTTTATATGGTCCGTCGAAGTCACGTGACATATTCTGCGTTTCACATCGACTATTACCATACACCATGCAGGTGTAGCACCAACAGGCATGATGTTTATATGGTCCGTCGAAGTCACGTGACATATTCTGCGTTTCACATCGACTATTACCATACATATGCAGGTGTAGCACCAACAGGCATGATGTTTATATGGTCCGTCGAAGTCACGTGACATATTCTGCGTTTCACATCGATTATTACCATACATATGCAGGTGTAGCACCAACAGGCATGATGTTTATATGGTCCGTCGAAGTCACGTGACATATTCTGCGTTTCACATCGATTATTACCATACACCATGCAGGTGTAGCACCAACAGGCATGATGTTTATATGGTCCGTCGAAGTCACGTGACATATTCTGCGTTTCACATCGACTATTACCATACATATGCAGGTGTAGCACCAACAGGCATGATGTTTATATGGTCCGTCGAAGTCACGTGACATATTCTGCGTTTCACATCGACTATTACCATACATATGCAGGTGTAGCACCAACAGGCATGATGTTTATATGGTCCGTCGAAGTCACGTGACATATTCTGCGTTTCACATCGATTATTACCATACATATGCAGGTGTAGCACCAACAGGCGTGATGTTTATATGGTCCGTCGAAGTCACGTGACATATTCTGCGTTTCACATCGATTATTACCATACACCATGCAGGTGTAGCACCAACAGGCATGATGTTTATATGGTCCGTCGAAGCCACGTGACATATTCTGCGTTTCACATCGATTATTACCATACACCATGCAGGTGTAGCACCAACAGGCATGATGTTTATATGGTCCGTCGAAGCCACGGGACATATTCTGCGTTTCACATCGATTATTACCATACATATGCAGGTGTAGCACCAACAGGCATGATGTTTATATGGTCCGTCGAAGTCACGTGACATATTCTGCGTTTCACATCGATTATTACCATACATATGCAGGTGTAGCACCAACAGGCATGATGTTTATATGGTCCGTCGAAGTCACGTGACATATTCTGCGTTTCACATCGATTATTACCATACACCATGCAGGTGTAGCACCAACAGGCATGATGTTTATATGGTCCGTCGAAGTCACGTGACATATTCTGCGTTTCACATCGATTATTACTATACATATGCAGGTGTAGCACCAACAGGCATGATGTTTATATGGTCCGTCGAAGTCACGTGACATATTCTGCGTTTCACATCGATTATTACCATACACCATGCAGGTGTAGCACCAACAGGCATGATGTTTATATGGTCCGTCGAAGTCACGTGACATATTCTGCGTTTCACATCGATTATTACCATACATATGCAGGTGTAGCACCAACAGGCATGATGTTTATATGGTCCGTCGAAGCCACGGGACATATTCTGCGTTTCACATCGACTATTACCATACACCATGCAGGTGTAGCACCAACAGGCATGATGTTTATATGGTCCGTCGAGGTCACGTGACATATTCTGCGTTTCACATCGATTATTACCATACACCATGCAGGTGTAGCACCAACAGGCGTGATGTTTATATGGTCCGTCGAAGTCACGTGACATATTCTGCGTTTCACATCGATTATTACCATACACCATGCAGGTGTAGCACCAACAGGCATGATGTTTATATGGTCCGTCGAAGCCACGTGACATATTCTGCGTTTCACATCGATTATTACCATACACCATGCAGGTGTAGCACCAACAGGCATGATGTTTATATGGTCCGTCGAAGCCACGGGAAATATTCTGCGTTTCACATCGATTATTACCATACATATGCAGGTGTAGCACCAACAGGCATGATGTTTATATGGTCCGTCGAAGTCACGTGACATATTCTGCGTTTCACATCGATTATTACCATACATATGCAGGTGTAGCACCAACAGGCATGATGTTTATATGGTCCGTCGAAGTCACGTGACATATTCTGCGTTTCACATCGATTATTACCATACATATGCAGGTGTAGCACCAACAGGCATGATGTTTATATGGTCCGTCGAAGTCACGTGACATATTCTGCGTTTCACATCGATTATTACCATACACCATGCAGGTGTAGCACCAACAGGCATGATGTTTATATGGTCCGTCGAAGTCACGTGACATATTCTGCGTTTCACATCGATTATTACCATACATATGCAGGTGTAGCACCAACAGGCATGATGTTTATATGGTCCGTCGAAGCCACGGGACATATTCTGCGTTTCACATCGACTATTACCATACACCATGCAGGTGTAGCACCAACAGGCATGATGTTTATATGGTCCGTCGAGGTCACGTGACATATTCTGCGTTTCACATCGATTATTACCATACACCATGCAGGTGTAGCACCAACAGGCGTGATGTTTATATGGTCCGTGTAAGTCACGTGACATATTCTGCGTTTCACATCGATTATTACCATACACCATGCAGGTGTAGCACCAACAGGCATGATGTTTATATGGTCCGTGTAAGTCACGTGACATATTCTGCGTTGCACATCGATTATTACCATACACCACGCAGGTGCAGCACCAACAGGCATGATGTTTATATGGTCCGTCGAAGCCACGTGACATATTCTGCGTTTCACATCGATTATTACCATACACCATGCAGGTGTAGCACCAACAGGCATGATGTTTATATGGTCCGTCGAAGTCACGTGACATATTCTGCGTTTCACATCGATTATTACCATACATATGCAGGTGTAGCACCATCAGGCATGATGTTTATATGGTCCGTGTAAGTCACGTGACATATTCTGCGTTTCACATCGATTATTACCATACATATGCAGGTGTAGCACCAACAGGCATGATGTTTATATGGTCCGTCGAAGTCACGTGACATATTCTGCGTTTCACATCGATTATTACCATACATATGCAGGTGTAGCACCAACAGGCATGATGTTTATATGGTCCGTCGAAGCCACGTGACATATTCTGCGTTTCACATCGATTATTACCATACATATGCAGGTGTAGCACCAACAGGCACGATGTTTATATGGTCCGTCGAAGTCACGTGACATATTCTGCGTTTCACATCGATTATTACCATACATATGCAGGTGTAGCACCAACAGGCATGATGTTTATATGGTCCGTCGAAGTCACGTGACATATTCTGCGTTTCACATCGATTATTACCATACACCATGCAGGTGCAGCACCAACAGGCATGATGTTTATATGGTCCGTCGAAGTCACGTGACATATTCTGCGTTTCACATCGATTATTACCATACACCATGCAGGTGCAGCACCAACAGGCATGATGTTTATATGGTCCGTCGAAGTCACGTGACATATTCTGCGTTGCACATCGATTATTACCATACATATGCAGGTGTAGCACCAACAGGCATGATGTTTATATGGTCCGTCGAAGTCACGTGACATATTCTGCGTTGCACATCGATTATTACCATACACCATGCAGGTGCAGCACCAACAGGCATGATGTTTATATGGTCCGTCGAAGCCACGTGACATATTCTGCGTTTCACATCGATTATTACCATACACCATGCAGGTGTAGCACCAACAGGCATGATGTTTATATGGTCCGTCGAAGCCACGTGACATATTCTGCGTTTCACATCGATTATTACCATACACCATGCAGGTGTAGCACCAACAGGCATGATGTTTATATGGTCCGTCGAAGCCACGTGACATATTCTGCGTTTCACATCGATTATTACCATACACCATGCAGGTGTAGCACCAACAGGCATGATGTTTATATGGTCCGTCGAAGCCACGTGACATATTCTGCGTTTCACATCGATTATTACCATACATATGCAGGTGTAGCACCAACAGGCATGATGTTTATATGGTCCGTCGAAGTCACGTGACATATTCTGCGTTTCACATCGATTATTACCATACATATGCAGGTGTAGCACCAACAGGCATGATGTTTATATGGTCCGTCGAAGTCACGTGACATATTCTGCGTTTCACATCGATTATTATCATACATATGCAGGTGTAGCACCATCAGGCATGATGTTTATATGGTCCGTCGAAGTCACGTGACATATTCTGCGTTTCACATCGATTATTACCATACACCATGCAGGTGCAGCACCAACAGGCATGATGTTTATATGGTCCGTCGAAGTCACGTGACATATTCTGCGTTTCACATCGATTATTACCATACATATGCAGGTGTAGCACCAACAGGCATGATGTTTATATGGTCCGTCGAAGTCACGTGACATATTCTGCGTTTCACATCGATTATTACCATACACCATGCAGGTGCAGCACCAACAGGCATGATGTTTATATGGTCCGTCGAAGTCACGTGACATATTCTGCGTTTCACATCGATTATTACTATACATATGCAGGTGTAGCACCATCAGGCATGATGTTTATATGGTCCGTCGAAGTCACGTGACATATTCTGCGTTTCACATCGATTATTACCATACACCATGCAGGTGTAGCACCAACAGGCATGATGTTTATATGGTCCGTCGAAGTCACGTGACATATTCTGCGTTTCACATCGATTATTACTATACATATGCAGGTGTAGCACCAACAGGCATGATGTTTATATGGTCCGTCGAAGTCACGTGACATATTCTGCGTTTCACATCGATTATTACCATACATATGCAGGTGTAGCACCATCAGGCATGATGTTTATATGGTCCGTCGAAGTCACGTGACATATTCTGCGTTTCACATCGATTATTACCATACATATGCAGGTGTAGCACCAACAGGCATGATGTTTATATGGTCCGTCGAAGTCACGTGACATATTCTGCGTTTCACATCGATTATTACCATACACCACGCAGGTGTAGCACCAACAGGCATGACTTTATATGGTCCGTGTAAGTCACGTGACATATGCACTTGAACCCTTAAAATTCAAATTCAAAACTGTTATTGACATGGAAATTGATATCAGTGATCTATCATTAAATAGAATCTAAAAGGCTATTTTCTGTATTCCATTAATTTGCTTCACAGTGATGGGAGCAAATGATAAACATGAATCGTGTTTGAATATTAAATGCGCTCGTACGTTAAGTGATTATCACTGTATTGCACACTGTGCATTACCGGTATGGTATATCGTAATTGTGTGTTTTGTGGTAGTTCTCCTATTACCAATAATATTCACACAAATAATAGTACAAATACATTTATTCCATGTATGGCGTATTTACAAAGAGTTATTGCAATTTAATTATATATGAGTCCGTAAAATACAGTGAATTGTGTACAAGGACTAGTGATGTTGCCTGAATATTTGATCCAACACTAGACATCTAGCAGATAAAATAATTCTATATTCCCTTGAGCTTCAGCACTCAACTTAAGTCGTTATCCCACTCGAGATAAGTATTCCAGACTAAGTATTCCATGCGGGAATTCATTAAAGTTTCAGTAACCATTTTCTACGCTCGTCTTCTTTTTAATTACTTATAACTGCCACATTATAATACGAAACCATTATCGATTTTTCTGTTCAACCCATCCCATTTTCCTCACTTGTTCGTCGTACAGGAAGTGGAATAGTTTAAGCATTTCACTAATTAAAATCTGTTCTACCGTTTTCGTTCGAGATATTCGTCGTTAGTGTTTCCGTTGGTCGTGGGTATAAAAATGAATTTCGTTTACGTAGGCCTAAAAGTTAGTTGTTAAAACATTTAGGTACCTAAAAGGACATTTAACCAAAATGAACTACTTTTTACATTAAGATACAAATACCGAGAGAAGAAAAGGAAAGAAAAGGAAATAAAAACTGCTTACGACCTGGAGCAATGTATGGTTGTCAATAATGGACCATTCAACATGTGGTGTTACCGGATAATGTTGAATGTTGATGGTCTCTTTGATACATAGAGTTACAAATGAGAATATACTTTAGAGAGCACATGAATAAGTGTATGTAAATGTTAAATGATTTAATAAATATTTATTGATGTTTCATTGTAATTTGTAACTGTGTAGTTGTATTATTGTCCTTCTATTTCAATCAGTTTTACGAATGAATGTGCTTGACACTGCAGGTAGATAAATACTAACATAGCTGAGATAGTTTCTAGAACATGTTTGAGTCACGAACATAGTGAGAGAAGGAAATGGTAACGGCAGTCCAAGACTGCAGTATACGTACGCACAGCATGTGCTCTAGAACATGCGTTGTCAAGGATGTGTAGAGATATAAAGACTGCACTATACGTACGCACAGCCTGTGATTTAGAACATGCGTTGTCAAGGATATGTAGAGATGAAAAGACTGCACTATACGTACGAACAGCATGTGATCTAGAACATGCGTTGTCAAGGATATGTAGAGATGAAAAGACTGCACTTTACGTACGCGCAGCATGTGATCTAGAACATGCGTTGTCAAGGATATGTAGAGATGAAAAGACTGCACTATACGTACGCGCAGCATGTGATCTAGAACATGCTTTGTCAAGGATATGTAGAGATGAAAAGACTGCACTATACGTACGCGCAGCATGTGATCTAGAACATGCGTTGTCAAGGATATGTAGAGATGAAAAGACTGCACTATACGTACGCACAGCATGTGATCTAGAACATGCGTTGTCAAGGATATGTAGAGATGAAAAGACTGCACTATACGTACGCACAGCATGTGATCTAGAACATGCGTTGTCAAGGATATGTAGAGATGAAAAGACTGGACTATACGTACGCACAGCATGTGATCTAGAACATGCGTTGTCAAGGATATGTAGAGATGAAAAGACTGCACTATACGTACGCGCAGCATGTGATCTAGAACATGCGTTGTCAAGGATATGTAGAGATGAAAAGACTGCACTATACGTACGCACAGCATGTGATCTAGAACATGCGTTGTCAAGGATATGTAGAGATGAAAAGACTGCACTATACGTACGCGCAGCATGTGATCTAGAACATGCGTTGTCAAGGATATGTAGAGATGAAAAGACTGCACTATACGTACGCGCAGCATGTGATCTAGAACATGCGTTGTCAAGGATAGGTAGAGATGAAAAGACTGCACTATACGTACGCGCAGCATGTGATCTAGAACATGCGTTGTCAAGGATATGTAGAGATGAAAAGACTGCACTATACGTACGCACAGCATGTGATCTAGAACATGCGTTGTCAAGGATATGTAGAGATGAAAAGACTGCACTATACGTACGCACAGCATGTGATCTAGACATGCGTTGTCAAGGATATGTAGAGATGAAAAGACTGCACTATACGTACGCACAGCATGTGATCTAGAACATGCGTTGTCAAGGATATGTAGAGATGAAAAGACTGCACTATACGTACGCACAGCATGTGATCTAGAACATGCGTTGTCAAGGATATGTAGAGATGAAAAGACTGCACTATACGTACGCGCAGCATGTGATCTAGAACATGCGTTGTCAAGGATATGTAGAGATGAAAAGACTGCACTATACGTACGCACAGCATGTGATCTAGAACATGCGTTGTCAAGGATATGTAGAGATGAAAAGACTGCACTATACGTACGCACAGCATGTGATCTAGAACATGCGTTGTCAAGGATATGTAGAGATGAAAAGACTGCACTTTACGTACGCGCAGCATGTGATCTAGAACATGCGTTGTCAAGGATATGTAGAGATGAAAAGACTGCACTATACGTACGCGCAGCATGTGATCTAGAACATGCGTTGTCAAGGATAGGTAGAGATGAAAAGACTGCACTATACGTACGCGCAGCATGTGATCTAGAACATGCGTTGTCAAGGATATGTAGAGATGAAAAGACTGCACTATACGTACGCACAGCATGTGATCTAGAACATGCGTTGTCAAGGATATGTAGAGATGAAAAGACTGCACTATACGTACGCACAGCATGTGATCTAGACATGCGTTGTCAAGGATATGTAGAGATGAAAAGACTGCACTATACGTACGCACAGCATGTGATCTAGAACATGCGTTGTCAAGGATATGTAGAGATGAAAAGACTGCACTATACGTACGCACAGCATGTGATCTAGAACATGCGTTGTCAAGGATATGTAGAGATGAAAAGACTGCACTATACGTACGCACAGCATGTGATCTAGACATGCGTTGTCAAGGATATGTAGAGATGAAAAGACTGCACTATACGTACGCGCAGCATGTGATCTAGAACATGCGTTGTCAAGGATATGTAGAGATGAAAAGACTGCACTATACGTACGCGCAACATGTGATCTAGAACATGCGTTGTCAAGGATATGTAGAGATGAAAAGACTGCACTATACGTACGCGCAACATGTGCTCTAGAACATGCGTTGTCAGAGATGAAAAGAGAGAAAATTATGTAAGAGAGAAAAGTTTGCTTTTTTCAATTAAGCCACGGATTAATAAAATAAATCCAATAATAAATTTACGGATAAATATTTATAAATATAAATATACGGATAAATCCACGGAATGATAAAATAATTCCAATAATACATTTTATTTTAGTGGGGGTGATCCTTCTGGATAGACTCCCCAGCTCAACGCTCTGCTGGCGCGATGCTATGCTCTGCTTGCGCGATGTTATGCTCTGCTTGGGCGGTGCTATGCTCTGCTTGCGCGATGCTATGCTCTGCTTGCGCGATGCTATGCTCTGCTTGGGCGATGCTATGCTCGCTGCTATGCCCTCACTATGTGGCCAGCTCTAATTGTTGGCACTCAGTTATTGGGGGGAGATAATTGGGAGCTTTTCTCGAAACCATGAAGTATATTTAAGCTTAAATCCATATTAACAATCCAGAGCTTAAATGCCACTACCTTGGGGGATTGAAGAGCTCTTGGGAATAGACGTTCCTTAGTTTTACTCGGGGGAATGTGCATGAAATGACGTTGCCCCCCTCCTTATAAATTCGAATGGACCATAACTTGGAACGCTTCCACTCAGTCGGGAGTCAGGTGTTGCCGTGCGAGTACGTTTGTACCTTCGTCGGCCTGGCTTACACTTAACACTAGTGAAGTGTAGTTAGTGTAATTATGTGTACGGCGTTCGCCAGTTGTTGTTAAAATTTACACTAGTGGAACTAGTGCAGAAGATTTTTACACTGACTATTTAGCTCGTGTAAGACACGTTGCTACACTGGCCAATGTAAGACACGTACAGGCGAACGAAGCATGTCACTCCCCAACTTCCAGTTTCACGAGGGAGGGGGTGGGGGGGGGGGGGGGGGGGAGGGAGATAAAGGTCATACCTGGCATGCGTGCAGGGACATCTAGTTTTTAGAGTAGTGTTAAAAACAAAACTGCTGCGTCGAAAGTTTTGCATAATATATTTTACGTTCACATCTCCTACTGCAAGAACAACACTCGATTGGATTGAATAAATACTTTTCGTGACCATTTCAACTCCGATGTAGGATGAAGTAATCTCGGGCTAGAGGGTTGTGAGAAAACACCCTAAAGCTATTTCAGTTTCTTCGAACCAGTAAGATGTTGTTTGTAGTTTGCGTTTTTCTGATCACCGAAAACGAATTAAGTTTCAAGATAGACCGACCTGGAAATGACGTCACAGCCTATTTATTAATGAAAACTAATCAAAACTTTTCGATTGAATTTCTTATGGTCTTTCCAAAAACGTTAGGTAGGCCCATGGTCGCAGGCCTACGTATGGCCTAATAAAGTAATGGTACGTTTACAGCTACGCGTTGCGAGCGAAGCGAGGGCGCGAGCTCCAATCAGTGGCCGAGTTTGTGTGAAACCTACTGTCTAATCTTTGGTGAAACTATTAACTTCTTTGCATGAAACTCGGCCGCTGATAGTTCGCTCGCGCCCTTGCTTCGCTCGCAACGCGTAGCTGTAAACGTACCATAAGATTGAATATGATTAGTCCGATTATAACGAATGTATCGAGTATGTGTTGCGCCATATTATCATTAGTTGTCCGTAGTATTACTACTAATTGTATCTGCAGTGTGCACGTACATCGTGCCAGTACTGTGCTTCGTATCAGCTGAGCAAGTGTGCATAATATCATAGCCACGATTCTCCGTATATGTATACCAAGAAGATCAGCGTAATGCTACAATTGATGTTGCGTATTATTGTGCAGATTATGAGCCCATCGTCAAATGTATCTACTATATACGAGAGTATTTTTTAAGCAAATAAGACAATTCTGAAGAAATCCATTCTGCGAACAACTATAAAGACGGATATTATCAAACACTTCACAGTTGATGGAACGAAGGAACAAGATTGTATCTCTAGGTGTAAATGCCCAAGGATCAGAAGTTAATTTAGAACAAATCTAATGATATAATGGTTTTTTACGTTTCTTAATATGAGGGAAACTGTTTATATTTTCTGGCTGAAGTTCTTCCCGACAAACATTTCCGTTGTCAATTATCACATTCCAACCCAGGTCTCGTGCATTTCACTGATGCACGCCTGGGCACTTTCTGGTCTCTAAGTTTGTCAACAAACGTCGTCAACTTCCTGCCAAGCTAGGCTACTTTCATCTCGCCAGTCAATCCATCTCAATAATAAATAACCCACGAAGAGTCTCCAACAAGTAAAGTTATCAGTGGCAGCAGCAGTTGCTCGCGTGCATCACGACCATCAGTAGTGGCAGCAGCAGTTGCTCGCGTGCATTACGACCATCAGTAGTGGCAGCAGCAGTTGCTCGCGTGCATTGAGTAGTGGCAGCAGCAGTTGCTCGCGTGCATTACGACCATCAGTAGTGGCAGCAGCAGTTGCTCGCGTGCATTGTGACCATCAGTAGTGGCAGCAGCAGTTGCTCGCGTGCATTGCGACCATCAGTAGTGGCAGCAGCAGTTGCTCGCGTGTATTACGACCATCAGTAGTGGCAGCAGCAGTTGCTCGCGTGCATTGCGACCATCAGTAGTGGCAGCAGCACTTGCTCGCGTGCATTGTGACCATCAGTAGTGGCAGCAGCAGTTGCTCGCGTGTATTACGACCATCAGTAGTGGCAGCAGCAGTTGCTCGCGTGTATTACGACCATCAGTAGTGGCAGCAGCAGTTGCTCGCGTGCATTGCGACCATCAGTAGTGGCAGCAGCAGTTGCTCGCGTGCATTGCGACCATCAGTAGTGGCAGCAGCAGTTGCTCACGTGCATTGCGACCATCAGTAGTGGCAGCAGCAGTTGCTCGCGTGCATTGCGACCATCAGTAGTGGCAGCAGCAGTTGCTCGCGTGCATTGCAACCATCAGTAGTGGCAGCAGCAGTTGCTCGCGTGCATTGTGACCATCAGTAGTGGCAGCAGCAGTTGCTCGCGTGCATTACGACCATCAGTAGTGGCAGCAGCACTTGCTCGCGTGCATTGAGTAGTGGCAGCAGCAGTTGCTCGCGTGCATTGCGACCATCAGTAGTGGCAGCAGCAGTTGCTCGCGTGCATTGCGACCATCAGTAGTGGCAGCAGCAGTTGCTCGCGTGCATTGCGACCATCAGTAGTGGCAGCAGCAGTTGCTCGCGTGCATTGCGACCATCAGTAGTGACAGCAGCAGTTGCTCGCGTGCATTGCGACCATCAGTAGTGGCAGCAGCAATTGCTCGCGTGCATTGCGACCATCAGTAGTGGCAGCAGCAGTTGCTCGCGTGTATTACGACCATCAGTAGTGGCAGCAGCAGTTGCTCGCGTGCATTGCGACCATCAGTAGTGGCAGCAGCAGTTGCTCGCGTGCATTGTGACCATCAGTAGTGGCAGCAGCAGTTACTCGCGTGCATTGCGACCATCAGTAGTGGCAGCAGCAGTTGCTCGCGTGTATTACGACCATCAGTAGTGGCAGCAGCAGTTGCTCGCGTGTATTACGACCATCAGTAGTGGCAGCAGCAGTTGCTCGCGTGCATTGCAACCATCAGTAGTGGCAGCAGCAGTTGCTCGCGTGCATTACGACCATCAGTAGTGGCAGCAGCAGTTGCTCGCGTGCATTACGACCACCAGTAGTGGCAGCAGCAGTTGCTCGCGTGCATTGCGACCATCAGTAGTGGCAGCAGCAGTTGCTCGCGTGCATTGCAACCATCAGTAGTGGCAGCAGCAGTTGCTCGCGTGTATTACGACCATCAGTAGTGGCAGCAGCAGTTGCTCGCGTGCATTGCAACCATCAGTAGTGGCAGCAGCAGTTGCTCGCGTGCATTGCAACCATCAGTAGTGGCAGCAGCAGTTGCTCGCGTGCATTGCAACCATCAGTAGTGGCAGCAGCAGTTGCTCGCGTGCATTGTGACCATCAGTAGTGGCAGCAGTAGTTGCTCGCGTGCATTGTGACCATCAGTAGTGGCAGCAGCAGTTGCTCGCGTGCATTGCGACCATCAGTAGTGGCAGCAGCAGTTGCTCGCGTGCATTGCGACCATCAGTAGTGGCAGCAGCAGTTGCTCGCGTGCATTGTGACCATCAGTAGTGGCAGCAGCAGTTGCTCGCGTGCATTGCGACCATCAGTAGTGGCAGCAGCAGTTGCTCGCGTGCATTGCGACCATCAGTAGTGGCAGCAGCAGTTGCTCGCGTGCATTGTGACCATCAGTAGTGGCAGCAGCAGTTGCTCGCGTGCATTGCGACCATCAGTAGTGGCAGCAGCAGTTGCTCGCGTGCATTGCGACCATCAGTAGTGGCAGCAGCAGTTGCTCGCGTGCATTGCGACCATCAGTAGTGGCAGCAGCAGTTGCTCACGTGCATTGCGACCATCAGTAGAGGCAGCAGCAGTTGCTCGCGTGCATTGCAACCATCAGTAGTGGCAGCAGCAGTTGCTCGCGTGCATTGCGACCATCAGTAGTGGCAGCAGCAGTTGCTCGCGTGCATTGCGACCATCAGTAGTGGCAGCAGCAGTTGCTCGCGTGCATTGCGACCATCAGTAGTGGCAGCAGCAGTTGCTCGCGTGCATTGTGACCATCAGTAGTGGCAGCAGCAGTTGCTCGCGTGCATTGCGACCATCAGTAGTGGCAGCAGCAGTTGCTCGCGTGCATTGCGACCATCAGTAGTGGCAGCAGCAGTTGCTCGCGTGCATTGCGACCATCAGTAGTGGCAGCAGCAGTTGCTCGCGTGCATTGTGACCATCAGTAGTGGCAGCAGCAGTTGCTCGCGTGCATTGCGACCATCAGTAGAGGCAGCAGCAGTTGCTCGCGTGCATTGCGACCATCAGTAGTGGCAGCAGCAGTTGCTCGCGTGCATTGCAACCATCAGTAGTGGCAGCAGCAGTTGCTCGCGTGCATTGCAACCATCAGTAGTGGCAGCAGCAGTTGCTCGCGTGCATTGCGACCACCGATGTGTACAAACATCAGGAAAGTAAAACATTCGCTTTCTGAGACTTACACAAACTATTAATTGTTGCCAAGCGTTGTTATGGTTGGTTAGTAAACGTGTAAACGTTTTCGAAGTAGACGGAATGCATTCAAAGCACAGAGTTTTTTTTAAAGGTTTTGTGTTGTGTGTGAGCTGTTATTATTTAGATGTGGCGCTTTTGTCGCTTCTTACGACAGGCAGATACTCAGGACCTATTCCATCCTGGATCCAAACGGGGTGTATTTTATGACAATGGTTACAACTTACAAGTTTAAAATGAAATAATAAGCTCATTTTTTTTGGATTGTATACATTACTTATATATCCTCTGTTATTATACGTTTGTTATTAAAGTACGCATTGCATTTCATGCAATACCTTACATGCGTTACATTACATTACAAGTTTTCAAAACTTTTATCTTCATGGAACGTTATGAAACATTTACTGCCCCCGAAGTTGTTGAATGTGACACAAAAACTGATATACGGTTTTACGAGCGGCGCGTTTTTATTCAATCGAAGCCAAGTTCCGACTTGAACGACGTAAACGGCGGCATCAACGCGGACAAACTTCGACAAACTTTCTTATTTGAAGGTTTTCGTCGAACGGGATTGCTATCTTGTTTTTGGAGCAGGAACTTTCGGGTGTCTTCATTCCGTTGGCCATGATGGAGGAGTCTCAAGCGCTTATAAACAGAAAACATAACAATCACTTTTCACATGGTTTACTATAATTCGATCGGTGGTGACCAACCATTACATTATTGCTTATCGACTTGTTCCTTTTTCTGCCAGTCTTCTTGTTTACACAAATCAATTATAATTATTATCCTGGGTTGTCGGTGGTATATTGTATTCCATTCTTGGTACGCCTCTCTTCAAAATAAAGTCACTGTTTACTAATTTTATATCAATCCGTTCATGTGTGCGTTTTCATGTATTCATTTTTCATAATACGATTAAGTTTACTCTAAAACTGCCAGTGAGGTTTTGGCAACTGGCAACACCACACGCACTGAACAACCACCAAATTGTTCTATGCGCGCTGATTACGCATTAATTGGACGTTGACTATCGATCTGTGCGTAATATGTGTGACGAGGCGTGAGCAGTCCTAATCGCAAGTAAACAATAGCTCTGTGCTCGGTAGCAATGTGCTTCATTGGGTGCAGTGATTCATCCTGAGAGTGAGTTCTCGTGGCCAGTGAACCGTTGCTATCTATTGTTGTTAGTTTCCAGGTCAAAACACAAATTCAGAACTAGATACACGCTTCATTGTGGACCAGATAATTTCGAAAAACAAACCGTTTTCGATATGCATTTATCTGCAATCTTCAATGCAAGCTAGTCGGTATTTTTTTAAATTTTCTATCTCGAGGTGGTTTATTTTATTTACTATACTAATACATCTCAGTTATGGAAAGGGAACGGCTTTAAATGGCATACCAAATTCAGATTTGGAACATCGATAGGAAAAATTAATAACACGATCCAATATTGTTTGATTTAACATACATATATTTATACAAATAACAGAACTAATGTTGATTTTAATATCAAGACTATTGGATTGGCTTTGGATATTGAATTCTTGCAGAACATCAGCTAAAACAGAAAATTATATGTCTGAATCATCTTCTAATTTAAATCTTTATTGAAAATACCTTTTGTTCCATTTTACTGTTTGAATGCTTGAAGCTGTTCTCGAAGTTTGCAGAGAATACAATAACATAATTCGGCCGCCATGGTATGGCGCAAATAACCAAGATGTTGATGCGTCGTTAAACATTTAACAATCAGTCAACAAAAGCATATTATTTCCGATGTATTTTTGTTTTAGTTTCAGTTTTATACTTTGTATTTGATTCAACAAGGTGTTATACACTTGCAGATTTTATCAACCTTCTAATTTATTAAATTTCTATAAACTGCAGACAAACGAACTGAACATCTTGTATGGACACATTGAACGATGTAAGGCAGGGAGTTATAGGGCTTAATTCCGTACAAAACAACATAGCTGACATGACAAACGAATCAGGCATAAACAGAAATAGCATCTATAGTGTCCATACACCCACTCACGCACAAGAAGTGGTTTTCAGTCAATATATGCACGTATTTATTGTTTGTCTTACCCAGCTTCAATTTTGACCCATTTCCCCCCGATTGTGTGGCCGAGTTTTCTGCTCGGGCTGTACAATGTACGACCGAGTGGCACTCAAGGTATAAGACACCCTTTGATAAGGTCCGAACACAACAGTGTTTCACCCCCTTGATGGGGTAGTAATGTAACTTTGAGTTTAAAGCCACTTATGTAGGTTGAGTCGCGCCACCAGAATGCGTGCAAGAATAGAGAGATAGCTGACCAAGGGGAAATAAACTTGTTTATTGTGTCGCACTCTAAGAAATAGTTGCTATGGTTTCCCACTGATCTCAACCACACAATAAAGTTATTTCCTCTCTGCACTCGTTCACGATAACTCAGTTCAGCGTACGGCTCGTTGATTGGCGGAACACCGTTGAACTCCCACATGCGCGCTACTAGCGGCTAGTTAGTGAACTTTGAAGTAGGTGTATCGTGTTTATAGTCAAACTATCATGTATTAAAGATGATATTCTTTTTATTTTATTGAGCAGTGAAAATAAATATTTTCCTCTTGGACAAAAGTTGTGTTGTGTTAAATGCCTAGAGTGCTCATGTTTGATAAAGTATAAAATTAAATTTAGCAGCCTCGTAAAAGCTGAGGTGATAAAAGTCGGCACAGAGTGGGAACGTTTAAATGGAAACAACGGCGAAGATATTGATCCTCCATTCCACCTAATAACCAATAAATGTTATTACTTCTCTGTAGAGTTTTCTGTCACAAGTTTTCCAAAACATCCTACTATATATTTCTAAAGAAGCTGTTGACCTAGAACTGTCATAAATGAAATAATAATTCCTTGAAGGCTATATTACGGTTTTATTTGTCAAGAGCTCAGAGAAGTCAGTATCATTAATCAATGTTAGATTGGATGGTTCCTGTTTTATGAACTGTGAGGGTCGGGGACAATAACAATTACTATCTCAAATTCAGAAACGTCGTAACGAAAAACAATACAAAAATGACAAAGAAAATATAAACTTTTAAAAATTAATCTATATAAAGAAGTTACAACATAACTGTGAGGTTGAGCTATTTGATGATTTGGTCACTTGTGTTTAGGACCAGCGTTCGTCCGCGCAATAGTTGCAGGGATGCAACTTACTGTTGTTGAACTGTGCTATACCTCTGTCAAAGTCAAACCTTTAGTTTCTATCAAGCCACGTCAAACATAATATAAACCGAAGTCTAAGTGACACATGAATAAGTGTCTAAAAGACGTTTGCCTAACATTCCTAGCTTGTAGTGAAATAATGTAGTTTACACGTATAACTATCATGACATGGCAATGAATGTAACATAATTTTTCGTATGATTACCCGTTATAGGGTGCACACCAGCTGTACCTGATGTTCCTCTTTTCATGTGACTAAGTTATTAGGGGGTTTGGATAGCTGGAAAGGGATATCCGAGGGCTGTAAGTAGGACTCAATCCCAGCATTCTCCTAAGACTGAGGAAAACCTCGGAAAAAACCTTCAGTCAGGACTGCCGGTGGCCGGAATCGAACCGGCGACCTCCCGAATTAGAGTCTCGCGTCTCACCGCTGAGCCACCTCTATCGGTGATGTAACATCAGATAACGTAACAAAGCATAATGATAAGATGAATTGAAATATCTTAATGTCGTTGTCATTTTGCTTATGACTAGCTTAAACTTTGAGATAAATAAAATCAAGATCTCACCCCCGAAATAAATTTAACGCACTCAAAACTCATTTCGTGGAGCTCTTTTAATCGGTAAAATGTAAACTTTTACACAATGAAAGCCCCTTTAATTATTCTTAATAAATATTAACAGAATGAAGAACGATGTCACCTTCAGTCGTACTTTGTTCAACTTGTTTTAGGAGGGTGGGAAGGGGGTGTGTGGGGGGGGGGGTGGCAGTCAGCACCAGGTCTCTACCGTACAAATCCACCTTTCGCTGACGTTCAATTGTATTTCCAATTTAAATAAATTTAAAAGTCAAGTGGTTTTCGAAAAGTCTGTCTTAAATTGTTTTCAAATACATTTAAATTGATTTAAAATAGATTTCTGGAACTTGGAACTAATTTCAAGACCGTGGACTTTGCAACAGGTTTGAAAGCATATTGGAGACCCTTTCCATAAAATCAAATATTAAAAGTTAATACACAGGTGAACAGGTGTAGAATAATATCAACTAGTATTAGGACAATTCACTCAATATTTAGAAAAATGATCAGCTTTCTTATATTCTTCTTATTTCTCTTCTTGATATACGTATATGCGTTTGTAATTGTTTGACAAGGAACAGTGAATATAGTCCTAATACTAGTTGATATTACCCATTATACAACATTCCCAAATTGTTGTGAAGCCCTTATTTCGATTCAACTCTACTTCATGGGGTGCAATTAAAATACATTGTGTACATTACATTACAGCCGGGCTATTCAGCCGTTAAGAAGGTGGGTGAAGTATGCACACACGAACACTTGCAGCGAAGATTTGTCGTTAGACACACATTTAATGTATTTTAAGTTATTTCCTATTTTTACTGGTGTATATCTTTATTTTTTATTTCGTCTTTAAACAACTTTCTAAGGTCAAGTACAACCCCAACAAATCACGAACCTTCCTCTTCATATTGTTGTAATATTTCCAGATTTGACCACTTTATTTTTATATTTCGTCTATAAACAACTCTATAAAGTGAAACTTGAGACATCCTCCGTCATAATTGTAATACAATAATATTGTAATACTTAGGTTATTTTAGTCGTTTATTTGGCGGATAAATCACAGTTTGTACAGAAATAGGAGAACCTTCCATCTTTCTTTGTGGTTCAACTTTATTTATGTTAGGTTACGTAACGCTTTCATATCGTGCCGGGTTGTGATACTCGTTATTATATCATGCAATATTGTTGTTATGATCGAACTGTATAACATCACATGTACATAACCTGGTCCTCAACATATTTGAATGTTGCAGCATCAACGACCATGTGATATTTCAATCGTACATAATAAAACCGAAATGAGACATCTGGATTCGAGTTCCAAGCGGAGTTCGGTAATTGTTTTGATGTTCTGGCTTTCAAATTATGTAATCATTCCACCCACTCGAAAGAGCGTTTCTTTAGTATTGGATTTTAAACACGAATGTAGTTGACTGTAGCAGCGTATTGTGTCCACAGTTAGAAGTTGTCACCAAAGAACACGAGCCAACTTCTAGTCAACATGGAAACAGATTCTACACGACGGTCTTGATAATTGTTATCTCTTCTCATTTCAAACATGTGAACACTACGATTTGTAGATAATACAGAGAGCTTTCCTTGTTACGCAAAGACGGGAGCCAGGATATTGAAACGAATAATCTGTAGCGGGTAATTAGAAGAGGAACGGCTGGGTTCAATAGCCGGGGCTAATTATCAGGGTTGGTGTTTAGAATTTACTTAACAACCAAGTAAATTTAAAAATGCACCCATACTAGTTATGATATCCGACTGTTTTTATAAACATTAAGTTGTTTCAAACCCAAACTGAGCCATGTTATCTGTTTTTCGATGTTGTGAAGCATTATTGAGGTATGATTAAAAACGGTATACTCGCGCGGTTAGTATTGGTGGTAGTGTTGCCTCTTAAAGACCCCATGACATATCGCCGCTAGCCGCTGATAAATAGAACTCCCGAAATATGTTCGAACCATTTTTAGTCTGTGAACTAAGTGCACAAACTGTCAGCAGACTGACCCAAGTACTAAAGAATGCTCCTTATTTGTAAGTCAGAGTCTTACTGATGGCGAGACACGGCCATGATTGATCGCTCGTGTAACAAGATGGCGTCAGGGCGTCGCGACGCCTCAAGAGCAGTTTGCTCTACAGTTGATCAGAGGTCTCTTTTGTCCCCGAAGATATTTTAGAGTAGTGCGCTATTGATCTT
Organism: Isoperla grammatica; assembly: GCA_945910005.1. Classification (NCBI taxonomy): domain Eukaryota; kingdom Metazoa; phylum Arthropoda; class Insecta; order Plecoptera; family Perlodidae; genus Isoperla; species Isoperla grammatica. Next base: position 1,135,390 of record OX246740.1, read on the forward strand.
AAGAATCTCTCCTTGCTTTGTGACTAGAGGACAAGTACCATCATGAGCCGGCGGGATGCGAGCATCGAGCAGCTATAGCAAGTACATACAGTGTTGTCGATACTCGCATAGTGTCTGCTATACAGTGTTGCCGATACTCGCATAGTGTCAGCTATGCAGTGTTGCCGATACTCGCATAGTGTCAGCTATGCAGTGTTGCCGATACTCGCATAGTGTCTGCTATACAGTGTTGTCGATACTCGCATGGTGTCTGCTATACAGTGTTGTCAATATTCATATGCGACTTTAAACGTAGATCAAAATTTTAAATTAAAACCACGACGTTCATACAAAAAGTAAAATTTAATTTGTGTATTTTTTCTAATCGCCTCATCAATAAATAAATCAAGAAATAAATGTATATAGGTATACAATTATAAATATTGGTACATTGGTTTCATTATGTAATTATATGTCACATTATCATTTTTGTTTGCTAAAGTCTATTTAGGGGGGGTGGGGAGGTGAAGATCGCTAAGGGAACGTATCCTAATTGTAAGTACGGCCTACGCATCATCACCCGCGTATCTTGCGGGGAACAATAAAAAATACATTTCAAAAGTTCTGGTAGAACATTTATAAACAAAACCTCGAGAACAGGAAATGTATTATTCACAAACATTCTACCCCTCGAACAATCTTATAAAAATGCCAGCTATAAATAATGTGTTGTATAGAATGTATTGAGCCACATGTCTCTATACAGCAGTAGTGACAGTTTTGTGTGGAACGGAGAAAGAGAGAGCGTCTACCTTCATCATTTGGTTTGAATTCATCTTCCCATGTTTCAGAAAAATAAAATAAAATGGAGTTACGTACATTCTGAGAGAGACAATGTTTACTTGTTGAGGTGGCATTAGTAGTAAGAGATCCCGTTATATCTAAAATAATCCAATACTTTCAGCATAAAATATAGAACATACCTTCGAATATCTCAAATACAAATATAAGGAAATGTTTTGCTACAGTTTAGTATTACTATAGGCCGTGAGCAATTTCACAGAAATGATTTATATGTTCTACCAAAACTTCAAAAGTAATAATACAGAATACTCATAAACCAGCTTGGTAAAAACAATTTCTAAATTTTAACTTGAGAAGAGAACATTTTGTGTATTTCTTATTTATTAAGTCGTTGTAATCCCCTTCATTCTTCCCGCTACATTTACTTAACTGGCTGCAGTCTGTATTCAACCGAGTATTTATTTTACGTTAGCAAATATCGCGAGTTGAGAGGAAGCCTTTTACTTCAGGGTTCTTCTGGGAGGCCTCTATTCAGACTAACGTTGCTGGCTTTTGAATAACTTATAATATCAGCATCAAGCCGCACTCAGTCAATATAGCGCAACCACACACATAAGCTCTCAGTGAAGGGTCTACTTTAACTGCCTTATAACGTGGCCTTCACAATATAACTTATATTATACACAGATAAATACTGGCGAGTGGCGATTATCGTTAGCACAAGTATCACGAACAATCCATTACGCTTTGTTGTTTTGCTCAGAAACCAATTGTAACTAAATGTTGTTAGGAGCGAGATTTATAAAATATGTTTGTTATGCGCGTTATCGTTTTAGTTCATGAAACATCCCCTGGATTCATTTCTGCACACAATACATCCATATAAAATCTTGCGTTATTAACTTACACTTGCCTTGCATCGCAACGTCTTGATCTCACTGAGAGCCGTCATCAGACTCGTGGGTGATGACGCCGCTGATGACGGGCCCGTGAGGTATAGACACTTGTACTAGCAGATTATGTATGAATGCATCGCGACATACTTTTACATTTATAGTTTATGCAATGTATATCACAATGGTATGTGCACTATAATTTGAGCCACAAAAGCCTATATGTTTTAATTGAAAAGTCATTCTTACAACACAAACTAGAGGAAAGATTAAACAAAAAAATTATAAAATAATAGTCATATATTTAATCGGGAAACTGTAAACCCATTAAAAAGTGACGGAAAAGTGGAAAAAACAAAACTGTTGGCCTACAGTTTGGAAAACTGAAATAATGAGGTAAGTTAAAGAAAGAAAGAAAGAAAGAAAGAAAGAAAGAAAGAAAGAAAGAAAGAAAGAAAGAAAGAAAGAAAGAAAGAAAGAAAGACAGACAGACAGACAGACAGACAGACAGACAGACAGACAGACAGACAGACAGACAGACAGACAGACAGACAGACAGACAGACAGACAGACAGACAGACAGACAGACAGACAGACAGACAGACAGACAGACAGACAGACAGACAGACAGACAGACAGACAGACAGACAGACAGACAGACAGACAGACAGACAGACAGACAGACAGACAGACAGACAGACAGACAGACAGACAGACAGACAGACAGACAGACAGACAGACAGACAGACAGACAGACAGACAGACAGACAGACAGACAGACAGACAGACAGACAGACAGACAGACAGACAGACAGACAGACAGACAGACAGACAGACAGACAGACAGACAGACAGACAGACAGACAGACAGACAGACAGACAGACAGACAGACAGACAGACAGACAGACAGACAGACAGACAGACAGACAGACAGACAGACAGACAGACAGACAGACAGACAGACAGACAGACAGACAGACAGACAGACAGACAGACAGACAGACAGACAGACAGACAGACAGACAGACAGACAGACAGACAGACAGACAGACAGACAGACAGACAGACAGACAGACAGACAGACAGACAGACAGACAGACAGACAGACAGACAGACAGACAGACAGACAGACAGACAGACAGACAGACAGACAGACAGACAGACAGACAGACAGACAGACAGACAGACAGACAGACAGACAGACAGACAGACAGACAGACAGACAGACAGACAGACAGACAGACAGACAGACAGACAGACAGAAAGATAGTATGGAAGGTATAATATTTCTGTGTACTTTTTTGAATATTGGAACAGATAATTATATAAAATATATGAGTGATTAAGTCCTACACTTTAGCTCTAGGATATAACGTTGTAATGTTTTTTCATATTTCCATTTTAAATTGATTTAGTGTTTGTGCATTGCGTTTCTGCGTCAATAATAATAATTATAAAACAGCATAAATCATGTAGTATTCCATATAGGTTATTTGTTGTTAGAATTGCATGACTCAGGTCATACTCGAAGTAATATAATCAATCTTGTTCGTCACGTTCAAAATCAGTGGTATCCGGTATCACAACCATCAAAATTCACGTTAGTTTCCAAAGGATGTAACTCTGATTTCGTATCGGATATCTTAAACGAATAAGACGATCTCTTGGGATGGCCAGCAAGGAGAATTCAATAACCGTCAGAAATGGGACGCCTTGCGGACAGCCACATCTGGGAAATGCAATTGATATCATTCGTATCCAATCAAACAATCAGGTTGGAATTCATAGTCGGCCCCTACACCTAGGGGCACCCATTGTTGCTATGGATTTGTTTTGTTTATGTGAAATAACATGCAAACAATTGTTACCTTGGTAACAATGGGCGCCCCTAGGTGTAGGGGCCGACTATGAATTCCAACATCAGTCCACTAGGAATTAGGTACGGGTATTTTAGAAATTGGATCTAATAGAAAGAAATATAGCTGTCCCAAACTATTTTCTGTGCCTCTAGTTCCTAGAATCTACTTGCAACAGCTACATTAGCGATAATTTTCGAACGTATTGGAATTTTCACAATCTCAAACACACTGGTTGTAATACAAGAGGCTATAGTGCACTGTACTAAGGGGAAGGACATCTTTATAAATGTATGAGTACGCCAGGAATTTGTTGATGGTCGACCAGCGTGCATGGGACGGGCGGATGTGAGGTCTGTGTGAGTGGTTCGACATGTATCATCGTTATAAAAGCTGGATCAATTGATGACACATCCAACGAAGCTTGGAACTCGAGACGTATTTACAAAATGATCTGGAAGCAAATCTAGCTCTTAATCAGACTCACTTGTTAATATCTTCCAAATATCCATTATTTCAATTTACCAAATAATTAAACGAGGTATTCAATCAAAGAGCCGTCCACTGTGGCTTATGCGGTTGGAGCGCAGGCCCTAATTGCGTATGCTTGTGAATGTCGATCCCGCACGCAGCATATTTTTTGTTATTGTGGCCATCATCATCAAGACCCCTCATCGTCTCGAATACTATGATTGCACTAGAAATAGACGTAGAGCAACAAGAATCAACTTCATCATCTACAATAAAAAACCTACACTGGTGACGGTCGTATTGGAATACCCTTAATGCTTCCGTATTATGTCTGGCAAAAACTTCAATTTGGTTGCATCTCAGTACATAATACTAATCTTTCGTATGGTACATCTAATAATTACCTGTGACACACGATTTCCAGATGACTAACTCAACTAGAACCATATGTATATTAGGGTATGCGGATAGTCGTGAAGGAATATCCGAGCGCTATCTTATAGGACTCAATCCCAGCAACCCCTGATGCCTGAGGAAGCCCTCAGGGAGAATTCTGTCAGGATTGCCAGCGGCTGGAATCGAACCGGCAACCTTTGTTATTATAGTCCTGTGTGTTATCTAGAGATGTCACGTTGGCACAAGGGAGTCGGGTAAACGAACAACTTGTTGAACTTGATAATAAACCTCAGTGAAGGATACAGCCATGACACCGAGCCAAGGAGCTTTTTCGTGAATCAGATAAACAGGTACATTTTGTCAAACTCGACGTGTTGAACGTAAATTAGTACAGGATCAAAATATAAAGTCAGTTCCCGCTCGATTTTTCAATATTTGTTTGTTGTTGTGTTAGTGTGTTGTTAGTTTATTGTTTGTTGTGTGTTGTTGTTGCTTGTAGTTGTTGTTAGTGGGGATTTCAAATAGGTAGGTCACCGTGCAAGGCTCCAATGTATATGTTTACTCCTTATGTTTAAAAAAAGCAGTAATCTCATTGCTACCTACAGTTTTCTTAACTAGCTACGTACAAGATAGTGCCTAGAATAAGGCTGTGTAAAGATAAAGACGTGCGTTACAGAGTCAAGTGTATCGGCTACCTAGTTCGTATGCTGGATTGTATTGATCGCTTCATAAATATAGACACATATACTCATCGTGTCTTCCCACTCCGCTATTGCTATTGTGCGTAAATATGGAATACTCACATATACTCATCGTGTCTTCCCACTCCGCTATTGCTATTGTGCGTAAATATGGAATACTCACATACACTCATCTTGTCTTCCCACCCCGCTATTGCTATTGTGCGTAAATATGGAATACTCACATACACTCATCTTGTCTTCCCACTCCGCTATTGCTATTGTGCGTAAATATGGAATACTCACATACACTCATCTTGTCTTCCCACTCCGCTATTGCTATTGTGCGTAAATATGGAATACTCACATATACTCATCGTGTCTTCCCACTCCGCTATTGCTATTGTGCGTAAATATGGAATACTCACATATACTTCCGCTATTGCTATTGTGCGTAAATATGGAATACTCACATACACTCATCTTGTCTTCCCACCCCGCTATTGCTATTGTGCGTAAATATGGAATACTCACATATACTCATCGTGTCTTCCCACTCCGCTATTGCTATTGTGCGTAAATATGGAATACTCACATATACTCATCGTGTCTTCCCACTCCGCTATTGCTATTGTGCGTAAATATGGAATACTCACATACACTCATCTTGTCTTCCCACCCCGCTATTGCTATTGTGCGTAAATATGGAATACTCACATACACTCATCTTGTCTTCCCACTCCGCTATTGCTATTGTGCGTAAATATGGAATACTCACATACACTCATCTTGTCTTCCCACTCCGCTATTGCTATTGTGCGTAAATATGGAGTACTCACATATACTCATCGTGTCTTCCCACTCCGCTATTGCTATTGTGCGTAAATATAGAATACTCACATATACTCATCGTGTCTTCCCACTCCGCTATTGCTTTTGTGCGTAAATATGGAATACTCACATATACTCATCGTGTCTTCCCACTCCGCTATTGCTATTGTGCGTAAATATGGAATACTCACATATACTCATCGTGTCTTCCCACTCCGCTATTGCTTTTGTGCGTAAATATGGAATACTCACATATACTCATCGTGTCTTCCCACTCCGCTATTGCTTTTGTGCGTAAATATGGAATACTCACATATACTCATCGTGTCTTCCCACTCCGCTATTGCTAAAAACTCACATATACTCATCGTGTCTTCCCACTCCACTATTGCTATTGTGCGTATAAATATGGAATACTCACATATACTCATCGTGTCTTCCCACTCCGCTATTGCTATTGTGGGTAAATATGGAATACTCACATTTACTCATCGTGTCTTCCCACTCCGCTATTGCTATTGTGCGTAAATATGGATCTCGTAGAAATAACTTGCGAGGTTTGTAAAATACGATCTAATATTTGTTTGGGCTGTTTGAAACTACGCAAATTTGAGATGATTTCGTGAATTGTTTAAAGAAGCTATAGGGCCTACATACAAGATCCAAGCCAGGTTTCGAACCATGGACCTCAGGAGCCATCGCTAGTTACCACTGTAGACGATAATACTAATTGTTTTCACAGCAGTTGCGTTAACAACCTTTTCAACTCGATTGTACTCTCTTGTTTTACGGAGAACTTCCCAAGTCCACTTCCTGCGAGAACTCTAATAAGAGTATCTGAAACAAGGCACGTCTCATTCCGTCGTCAAACACGGCCTTATTTGTTAACAAACAGTCAACCGCCTTGATGTCAAAGGGAGCCACGAATCTGCTATTGGCACACGTTTAACGGGCACACATTTGTGTCAATAAACATGATTAATACAGAGACCACAGCCGATACCGGAACCGGAACCAAATCCTTAAAGCGTAGTATTGTTTGGGCAACTAAGAACTTCATATTTTATTTGTTAGTTAACCTATAACCAGAACAAAAACCAACAATAAATGGTTTTAATTTGGGAGTCTTCCTTGACCGTATGAAGGTGGGGCAAGGTGGGGCAAGGTGGGGGCACCTTGCCCCACCTTGCAAACAAGACAAGTGTACGTGTTTTATTAACTTCTCACTTTCAATCACAGTGACAACTAAAAATAATAAAACTTTCTGTACGTTGTTAAGAGTACCTAACTCTTCAAAGCTAGGTAAGTTTGAAGTAATGTGTATTTCGCCCAGCCTGCATTGTGTCCCATTCACAGGTGAACACTTGCACTCACAATACTTGCTAACCACGCACACGCATGCACGCAGTAACCAAAACATGCACATTGTGATTAGAAATTTGTAATAAAATCGGATTGGTGATACTGGCCACAACATCACATTTGATTCACATTTGTTATTTTTTTGATTAAATACGGTATATTTTAGTAATGTTTTTCGCCTTCTTATGTCAACATGTACCGATGGTATATATTTAGTTTTTGGCCTGAATATCTCTTTAAAGATGCGATGGCACCACATTCCTAGGCGCAACGTGCTAAATGGTTGCGAAGACATGAGTGTGTATAGATACTGCAGCAGTGGTGTAAACTGCGCCCTCTCTGCTCTATTTCAAAGCGTTTATTTGCACGGAACCACCGCTGCCAAACTCAATCGGCTCTTGATCAATCAAGACGTGGATATGTACGAGCTCAGATCCTCACCGCTAGATGCCAGCAGATCGCACTGTTTATTTATAAACTGTCTCCGTGGACTATTCACAACGAATTAGCAACATTTCGAGTAAGAACGTACCAATGTACGTGTACGTAAACGTTATACTATAAATATCGTCGTATCTTTCAACCCAACGCGTTAAGGATGAGAAGTCGGTGCAGTTTAAAACGTTAAAGGAAACACTAATCTATCGTAAAACAGTCAAAGTTGACTTAAGAAAATAATCTGCATAGAATCGTATCTTAGGTGATTTCATTCGAGTTCTGTGGGAAACTAAACAAATAAACGTTACACACGGGTTTGTAAACTGTACCTAGGTTTATTTATGTGAATGATCTAACAGCAACCACGAGGAAAGTTGGCCTTGATTAGAAGGAGCTAGAAGTAGGTGGCTCGTTGGTCCAGTGGTTAGCATCCCTGCTTCCAATGCAGAACGTCCCGGGTTCAAATCGCGCTTCAGGCAGAAGTTTTTTAACTTCTAATGTGGATTCAATTCCATCACTTCTTGGCTTAGAAATAAGTAAAGGTGACTTTTAGGAGTCGTCCTAGCAACGAAGCACTCAATAAATTCAAAGTTGTTCTCAATCGGCCTTGTTGATTCTGTCATTTGTCCGCAGGTGTTCGCACTGTCCAATCACTGATTCATATGTTTCGTATTTGAAATATCAATCTTTGATTGGTTATCGCTCACTCGTCGATGGTGTTGGAAGCCTGCAGGGTTGGTTTAGTCACTTTAAGTTAAAGTCCCCCACTGCAAATCAGTTTAGTTACTGAGTGGGTAGACTCTAAATGTGAATTTATTTATTTAATTTTATTTAAAACTATCCTAGTACGATGCAACGCGTCACACTCCACTGCCAGGTATGTTATACTATATACTATAGAAGGCAGATGTCGTACCAACGTAACTATTCGCATACTTACGAAACAGCCGAGTCCAATAGTAGATAGTACCAACCTAATTTTAGCTCTCTGGTTTCTACCATCTACATGAAACTTGAAATCTAATGCACATTAGCGATAACTTACATCCTTGGGAGTTGGTTTGGATACCTGGAAATGTCTAACACAGGTGTGTGCACTCTTCCAAGCGAAAGACGGCATTTACGAATGTGTGAAACAACGCCAGGAAATCTGTTGAGTTTCGTTGATACAGCGTGTAGGCCTACATTAAAGAGGCGGTAGAAATGGATCTGAGGTCGGCATGAGACATTGGAATGTTATGCATTTTGGATCACTGTTGTATGAAAAAAATAGTATTTTAGTGAGTTGCTCACATAATATATTTTTTAATTTTCTTGATCAAATATCCGTGTCCAGTGCAAATATAGTCGAGCATGCTCAACACAATCTACTGTAATTGAAGTAGATGCTTTAGGCTCACCCGGTCCCTGCGGCCCGATCAACATCACCGAATGTACGATCAATACAAAATACTAAACGGAAACGTTATTGCAAAAGGGTGTTTGCATAATCTGAAATTGGATGTATGCACAGATACGATCATATTTTCTCCGTAGTGTATTTACACATAACCACTTGTTATAGCGACAGTAACTATTCTCGCCCGAGTTCCAGGTTATTGGCCGCTAATACGGCTTGTAAGTGAAGAAGTCTAAAGCTGCTAATCGTCTTTGAATTACCAATTCCAAATCTTACACATTTTATTCTGGTTTATAGATGCCAAATATTGAAGAAAATGAATGAGAAGCGTGCAGACGGCAGGTCTTACGTGTGTGCGTGTGTGTGTGCGTGTCAGCACGTCAATACTACGTCACAGAAATGAACGAATATTGCAAGAAAATGACCTTATAAGAGATAGGGCGAGATTGTAATCAGCTTAAAGTTTAAAGCAGATCAAATCAAGCCAAACAAATGTGATTTTATTTATAATCAAAGAAAGTTATAAACTATAAGTAACTACAGACTAAATCATTAATCAGTTCATGCGCAGTAAACAATTCACGATCCTAATCTGAAATCAATCATTGTAATTCTGAAACACAGATGCATAAATCCACGTATTTCTTTCATTTCTTATATGTTTGTCGTTTTGATATCGTCAATCATGTACATTTGCCTTGAGGGAGTTGGAAACGTAATACATTGTGCCCAGACATAACTTGTAAATACGTCCAGTATATTATTCGTGAGCCCAACCTGATGAGTCATGTATTCATATTCACAAGCGACCGGTCACGTGTGCGTAGGAGAGTGGGGGAGTAGAGGAAGAGAGCAGTGGGGGAGTAGAGGAGTAGGAGAGTAAGGGAGCAGGGGCGTAGGAGAGTAGGAGTAGGAGAGCAGGATTATAGGGGAGTAGGAGAGTAGCTAGGGGAGTAGAAAAGCAAGAGAAGAGGGGTAAAGAGCCGCAGGGGAATTAGTTAATATTTATTTTATACGAACGTCGTCCAATTTTTATTAACTCGAGTATTCGGAAACCCAGCATAATAAATAAAGTTACATATTATGAGTGTTCGTGTTTTTCTGGTTGGAACGTCTTGTGATTTGCAAACTGTTGAAGCGAAATAGTAGAACTTTATTTGTTTTTGATTTACACATCACTATCCTGTGATGGTATTCAATTTACTTCAGCTATCGTCAGTCAAAAGGATGTATTGACTGTACCAGGTTGTGACTAAAATAACTTGTGTGTATATGTAATCAGTATTTGATGTTATTACTCCATGGGTTGGTCTCAAACACCTCCATTATTCCAGCTCTCTTCTAACACTATTTATAACACATCCTGTATGGATTATTTGTTATAAATATTCAGATCTTTGCATTCCTCTTTCAAAGTTTGTACTTGCACTCGTGTGTTGTTCTGTGTGTACTACACAACAAACATTTCAGTAACCTTCTCTCTCCGAATTGATTGACTTATTGTCCGATACATATTACATTACACACAAATGTTTTGTGAAATATTTTACAAGTACATTTTTTAAAATGAATTTGGACTGCTTTCAAATAATGTTGATACTTCTTACTTTGATACCAAACCGGAGATGAAGTTCGAAGCTCCTAGTAAATGCAGGTGCACGCATTGCGGATTAATATCTAACGCCGATAAAATGCAAGGCACAACGTCACTTAAACAACATTCAGTAACTCTCAATAAAGTCTATTATAAAGGTCAATAACTGACCATGTTGCTGTTGTTAGGCACACCACTTTGTAGTATAATTATATTATTTAGTACAATATAGTTGATGATGTGTGTTTTATTGAGATTCATGTTGACAACGAACATTACTACAGAACAAAACCCCTCAAGATGTAAATTATAAACATCATGCAACTTTTACCAAAACAATTGCGTGATTATTACTACAAGTCGAATTTTCGAATAATATCGAACGCTTCCGTCGCTCACCGGTGTAGTTGTCACCATGGTGGTATCACTTCACCATGCAGGTTCGTCCAAGCACCCAGACCCAGCCCGCTTTTAATATAACACCGGCCACAGCTTTTCATTGAAACAGCGGACAGATAAGTCTAATGCAAATTCCTTGGATGATTCATTCATATTTTCAGTTTCGTGATTCGCTGTGAACAACGAGACCGCTGAGTAGCGAAACATTTAAAAAGCAAATGACGAGTATCAGTTTTGACAAAAGTATTTAGGAACTGTCGTATTTTTGCCTTCCTTGAGACACTTTAATAACAGTGTTTTGCGTGCGTATCCATAATTATGAACGCCATTCTGTGTGTATCTGCTCATACATCAATATCAACTGGTTTACTTTCCAGCTTGTCCCTCATTTACTAATAACGTATATACGATTAGTTTTTTTAATCATGAATATTATTATTTATTCAAGCTCAGTTTATAGTAAAAACGCACAGCAACAATCAACACATTACACTAATAAACTCATGGAGATATATTAGAACACAAGAAATTACTCATTTTATTAAAAGTAAAGGAGTAATTTAAAACATCCGAATTGAGATCATTATCATGTCCTAAAATTGATGTTTACTCTCGACAGATAAGAGTATTTATACACATCGATTAGGTGGGTAAAACTAACGAGTATTCCTGAACCTGCAAATATTAAAATAAATTAATCTTAACCCGTCAGTACAGTACAATAATCGACCCTATTGGTTAAAAGTTTGTGTTACACTTTTAAACCCAGTGCGTGATTGAAAGCGCAATTTTCATCACATCGCTAGAGTGTGACATATCCCTGGGCGGTAGACAAATGAGGGGTCATCCATGCGTGATCCCATACATTCACTGCTGGAGTCCCGCTAAATTATAGCGATTCTTATGTTGTGACGTGTGATGTAATGTAGCGACAAAATAATGTTATCAGAGGGAACAAATCACGAGACGACTGTGGAATGTGCATCAGTATATTATGCACATATTAAACCTCTGTTTAAAAAGTAGCAAAATAATCATCTTTGATCTGACTTATTTATTTTTCTTTAGACCTATGTTTTATGTATGGTATAATCTTATCGTGATATTTCTGACGTGAATCATAAAAACGTAATATTTATGTTTCTTTCCTCTTTGGTAACTTGCACGAATACATCTATTATTAAAAATATATCACATCCGTTATGCTGCGAGGGAAAACAAAAATCAATAGTATTCTTTAAACATTGGTTTTCCCGAGACAATGTTTTGGCCACTCCCCCTTATTGCTTCACCCTCAGACATGTTTTCAGCTGAAATCTCTGGGGAGAAGGCCACGGAAGTCTGGCCATCTCGCAGATAGACTTATATTATTGACCACGGCCCGGTTATACGGCTACAACACCCTCTCTCGAGGCTAGTTTACGGCAGGCGGCGCCATATTGGGATACGACGACAAAACAAAAGAAAACCTCGACAAGAAAGACGTGGCTGGAATATCCCCCATTCTATAAGCGAGTCCACTGATCTTCACTCTCGTGCGTTATGGCCGTGGAAGTCAGTGACAAACTATGCATTTTGGTGGAAGGAAATGAACGATAATTATAGTTGTAAAGTTACTTGTATTTGACCGATGGAAAAAAATACAATAGGAAACACGCGCATGAAAATTTTAATCGATTTTTAAATACCTTGTCTCTCATTTAATAATTGTGTGTCTTTGAATTTTGAAAAACGGATCAGTCTATGCCTCAAAATAATTGGTTTAGTATCGATAAATAAAAGGGCGCGAAAAACGAGCCGCCGCCATGTAGAGTGGATTTGACGTCATGGTTTTGTACTGTGTACGCTCACCGTCTCAGCGTTTGGTCTGTTCTGCCAAGTCTACAGAACCATTGCGTCACAGCCACCTGTACGCGTTTCAGATCCCCAGTTTAAACTTCAATAAATGCGACCACATTAAACCTATTTAAAAATTTCTTTTTTACGTGCGACTTGCATTAATATACTTTTTGTATCTAATACTATTAAAATCGTACGCGTGTTGCCTATTGCACCAACGTTGAGACATCAGCAACGCAACGAAAGAGGCCACGAGATTAGAGCTTCGTTTTCCTTCCCTACACTTCATACTACTGTAAGTTAGTGTCATTACTTACTCGTTCTTTTGTACTCGTGTAAGTCAGTCTAAATAATTGTATTGCGTTCGCCTTTAATTAAAACCTACACAGTGTAGACGTGTAGACAGTGCATCAGCTTTTTGCTCTGGCTATTTAGCATCTGAAAGACGCTTTGCTACACTGGCCAGTGTAAGACCCAGTGTAAGACAGGCGAACGAAGTTCAGTACTTATACTGTACCCATACTCATAAGGGTGGTAGAAGCCAACAGCAACACGCGTACGATTTTTGTTGTTGAACCAAACACTTAGTTTAATAGTATCAGAAACAAAAAGCATATTATTGCAAGTACTAAGTAAAAAAGAAATTTTTAAATAGGTTTAATGTGGTCGCATTTATTGAAGTTTCAACTCAAAGATCTGAAACGCGTACAGGTGGCTGTGACTTCATGATTCAGTAGACGTGGCGTAACAGACCAATCGCTGAGGCGGTGAGCGTACACAGACACAAACCATGACGTCAAATCCCATCAACATGGCGGCAGCTCGTTTTTCGCGCCCTTTTATTTATCGTTACTAAACTAATTATTTTGAGGCATAGACTGATCCGTTTTTCAATATTCAAAGACAGAAAATTATTAAATGAGAGACAAGGTATTTAAAAATCGATTAAAATTTTCATACGCGTGTTCCCTATTGCTCCAAAAGGATAGGCATACAAAAGTTTATTTTGTCTGCAGTGTTAACGGAGTCTTCTATGCCGGCCAGGTAGGGAGTATTCCTGTGACGTCACAACGGCCATAAGGGTCGGCTAAATGTGTGTCCACACTTGAGCTGCCAATAGTGAGGAATATGCTTACAACGAAGTAACGTATATCCTGCAACAAAGTTTACGAACATAATTTGTGCCATTGTCAATCACATAAAGAGTGAAAGAGACAAGAATATTGCGATGTTCACTTAGCAGACAGTATTAGAGAACAGTAGAATAATCATACGCCATCTGATATACTGAACACTGCATACAACCCGGTATCCCATAACCCGGCGCCTCCACCAACGCTGATGTTTGTATTTATTATAATTATTCGCACGCTATTTTGCGTTATAAAACGAATCCCTTAATAATCAGTAGTAATCAATTAACTTGCCGATAAAAACATATTTGACTTATTTTGCGTCCAGTTCTTACGAACCATCAAGTAGTTGTCGCGTTTCACTAAACATTGTGGTTTAATATTGGGAGAACGTTTCACTTCTTAGCGCTTTTGTCAGCTGCTCGTGCTGGAAGTGCAAGTCAAGAAGATACGATAGTGATATTTATTAACTTGTGATCTTCGATTTAAAGTATTATATTGTTTATGTTTATAACTGAGGAATATAAGTGCGCATTTCATTGGTTCTCTCTTTTCAATACATGTCGTGATGATGTACTTAGAAAATAGTTGTCTTTTATATCCTACGCTCTAGGTTGGTTTTTGTTTTGCTGGTATTCTTTTAACTTCGTACCGGCAAACGAAATAATTCGTACCTCAAGGATAGAGTATTGTATTTATTTATTATTTATTAAATATTCCTGCTCATGCAATATAATGAATATAGGGGTTGGCAGAAAAGAGCACACCTCCAAACACAAGGGAGTGACTGCCAACCCATACTAAAAGTAACCAAAAACGAAATATTAATTATAATTAACGAACCAGGAAAAGATTACAAATAATTAAAACCTACAGCAATACGAAGACCTAAAAATAACGATATATACACATTACAAAATGGAGAATAGATATTAAAGTAAAAGGTAGATTAGTGTGACCCAACCGTACCATGATAATCAAACGCAATTTAGTTTCAATGAGATCCAGATATATCTTATACACATTTTATAATATGTTAACAATAATCTGTTTCATGAATGCAGTAACATACGATAAGCACACACAACGAGATTTACAGGAAATGTGGATATTATAATAAGAGATTTAATTAACAGAGTAACGATTTATTTTCATATGATCAACGGCTGAAACTGTGCCATTTTTTTTTTATTACATGGCGACTCAGTGAATATACTTAATGGAATTAGACAATACATATTACATTTATCGGCATTTTAACTTGATTGATTAATGTAAAACGTCAGACTAGAACGAGAGCAAGAACAACAAAGGAAGGGTTAATCGCAGCCGCTTTACCTGGCCTATAGACTGTGTAGTGTGTACGCTATAGCCTAGCGCACAACTAAATGGCCCTCCTAACGACAAACTAAACCTTCCTAGTTTATCGGTAAAGCTTTGAGAATGGAATGTGCCTCGATTTAGCTAAGCCTAATTCTTAAGTTCGTACAAAGGCTTAAGGCAATTACAGTTAATTGCGAACGAAGTTAAAATAAATGGCTACTAGTTAAGCTTAAGGAACATTAATATTAATATCATAAACCTATATACTAACACATCCATACACACGCACATGCACACAATGGTATGCAAGATAACAACAAAACATGTACACAGGGAAAGGGAAGATTTCAACCCCCTCTCCCCCCCCCCCCCCCTAATAAACCGACACGAGAAATGTTCAGTTCATTCATTCTTGGATTTGTTCAGAGTACAAATATGGATTTTGTCAGGAGGTGCCTACATTGGCAAACTATATGTTCATATATTATGCTTTGAAGTTCATACTATATTGGTAAATAGAAACAAGAAACTAAGTTGATTATCACTTTTATACTCACAGTCGTAAACTTGGTACAAATTAATGTCAGTTGTCATTCAAATCATCAAAAATTACTTCAATAGTTTAATTCATTCACACTGAGAATAGGCAGAGTTAATGCTAAAGATTAACTATGGATGGGAAAGGAGGAAATAACAAGAAGAGCAAGGAAACTACCATAACTTACATGTAGTGCGTGTAGTGTACTTACACTTACATTCATACATTGTACGTTGAGAATCCATACATATTAGCATCTCCGTGAGAGAGCTGGTCAACTACTACAAACAACTCATGTGATAACATAAAAACAGATTATTAGAAGTATCAAGTATACATTCAGTTATTTAATCACCTTTCGTAAATTTACTTTTAATTTTTGTCACCACTGCCCATGTTGTTAATGAACTTAATGAACTTTACATCTGCTACCGACAGGTTTCATGTCTATTGGATGACATTGACATTCATGGGTTTTAGAACATGTTTCTGGGCGTACAAAGTGAAATGAATGTTCTCCAACTCGTGCACAGTCGGCTAACTATGCCTGCCTGCCTGACAGACAACTTTCAATTATTGTGCAGGCACGAAGAACAGGCACTCTGTTGTGTGGATAACAACTAACTCACGAAGTTATGATCTTTGGTTCTATGGTTGATAAATCAATTGCTGGAGGCGAATAATATTCTCCGTTAGCTGCACATTCCACACAAGAAAGTCCGATTATGAAAGGAAGGTCTTGTTATTGTTATTTTTTAGTGTTGAAGACAACAGTTAATCCATGGAACTAGACTACTTGAGTTAAACATAAGTTAAAACATGCAGCCTATGGAAACTGAACGAAATTCTTCTACAGACAACAATAATAATAATAATTTTTCGTAGGAATTTACCTGTTATAGGGTGCACACTAGCGTTACCTGATGTGCCCCTCTTCAAGTGACTAACTAGATATATTAGTATGTTTGGATAGCTGAGAAGGAAATTCCGAGGGCTGTTAGTAGGACTCAATCACAGCATTCGTCTTTACGACTGAGGAAAACCTCGGAAAACCTTCAGTCAGAATTGCGAACCGGCGACCTCCCGAATTAGAGTTTCCCGTCATACCTCTGAGCTGCCTCTATTGGTTTCCACAGACAAAACATCAGTCAATAAATCTGTCATTTCCCCTGGAGCGTCCATTCCGATATGATGAGCCAATAAAACCCGATCAAGTCGTTTCCTCGCAACCACGGCACCGCCCAACAGGAACCATATTTCACGCGCACACTTTCCTCAACAACGTTCGATAAATCTATTTCCTGTTCGTTTTTATATCAAACACTTTCTTCTTCTATTTCCTCTTTTTAAGAGAGAACAATTACGGCTTGGGGTAAACTTTTGGGGCTTTTCCGTGTTGTAAACACGAAGTGTGTGTTTTGCTGGATCACGCGATGGCTGAGGTAGACTTCCACATTCCGCATTGCCTTAACCGCAGGGGGCGGTGATACCACGTGATACTAATGACTTTTCGTAGGAACCCCTGCTGTAGGGTGAACACCATGGCTTACCATGCGAACCTCTTCAGGGGTGACTTACTAGATAACTTACCATGTTTGGATAGTTACTGTTGGTAGGCCGGCATTCACCTTGTGCTTGAGGATAACTTCGAAAACCATCTTATAGTTGTTTCTCATAGACGTATCTT
Source organism: Isoperla grammatica (assembly GCA_945910005.1). NCBI lineage: Eukaryota > Metazoa > Arthropoda > Insecta > Plecoptera > Perlodidae > Isoperla > Isoperla grammatica. Next base: position 1,153,013 of record OX246740.1, read on the forward strand.
AGCAATTGGTTCTTAAATTAGATAAAGCTAAACGATATTAGAGTGAGTGCTGGAGAGTGGTTAGAGTATAGATACATGCATTGTCCTTATGCCGGAGAGTGAATGCATCGCTGTCTAATTGTAAACAAATTCTGTACATGCACGTATACACAACTTATCTTACAAAGGAAACAATGGTACATTGGTAGCGCAGATGTTCCGTATGAATAATTGAAACAAAAAACGTGTTTGTTGCCTGGAAGATAAAGACTGTTTTAAACAGGATTACTTATGGCAATTAGAGTCGGGATAAGGTGGAAACGGGGGCGACTCAAATCAAGTCAAATCTTCCCCTTGGAGAATAAAGTACAGCTGTGAACAAAGTAACGCGGCTTATCGCGTTCAACAGGAAAAGGAAACCGGTATTAACTCAGGGCACTACAGTTAATTGCGTGAAAGATAAATAGACAACGCTGTGTAATACCAACATTTTGTTCAGCTTTATGTCAAGCGGGCCTCGCACACGTAGAACGGAAATGGAGAATGGCTTAATGAAACTCAATCTGTTTGTGTATGTTTTACTTTTATAATATATTAATTTTATAATATTTTTATAATAATACATTTTTTAAATGCTTTATTTGTTTGCTGTTCAAACAATTTGTAGATTCCGTGAAAATTAAAACATGCACTTTTGTATTGGTATATTTCTGTTGTTTGGTTGGCAGCAATTGCCTGATATTGTTCAAATACCGATTTCTAAAAAAACCATGAGAATGAATAACGCAGAGTAATAGTTCGCAAGACAAATGCAAAATGCGGGGACTAGCAAATCTGTTCCTTCGAGAATAATAATTGCACTACCTTTGTTTGAACAAAATCGGCTTATAGCGTCCAAACGAAGAAAATTGCAATTCTGCCATTTTCCGTTTGCCAACTGCCGGATATTTAAGCTGAGCCCGCATTAAACCAAACTCAACGTGGGTACTAATAAACCCCATCCAGCACCGGTATTTCATGTCTTCATCTTCAGACTTGCTTTTCTGTAGCTGTCGCTCTTCAGAGTGTTTTACCATACTAGCGTTTCACTCACAATCATTGTATGTGCGTGGTGTGAAACTCACAACACGCACAATTCACTTTAACTCTGGGATTAAAACAAAACAATTTTGTCTAACTTTAACAAAACCATACGTTTAATTGATATTAAAAAATAACAAAAATACACTCTTAAACATTAAACGGTGGTCTTGTTTAAAAGATGTTTGGGCATGTCTGCCATGACGAATACGGAATAAGGTGATGAAACTACCCAAATAATGTTTAAAAGGGCTACTGAAACAATAATTATTGGTTAACTTTCCAAAACACAACTTCATCGTATTGGTAAACACGGAGTATAACACAAGCCAGTGATTTTTCATCATTCAATTTAGGTACGCTAATACAGAATATTTCTCTTCGCTAAAAACGGTGACGTATGACGGTTGAAAAATATCACTTTTATACCATTAACGAGGCTCATTTTGAAAGCCTTTGTCTCCTTATGCTCGTCGAGTAATGAAAATTATGATGATGATAGTAGTAATAATCATAATAATAATAATAATAATAATAATAATAATAATAATAATAATAATAATAATAATAATAATAATAATAATGGTGATGGTGATGGTGATAAATGCACATTGTAGGTGATTGAGGTGTTAGTTATCTATATAGGCTCGTGTGAGACTAAATTTTTTATGAATGATGGAGAGAAGTCGGAAAAGCGGAAACACTGTAACTGTCATGACATTATTTCCATCGCAAGACTTTATTCAATATAATATGCATTGTATATAAATAATATTGTTTTATGTTCTAATAGAAGACTGACGTAGGTGCCCAGGAAAGGTCCTGCGGCCAAACCACATAAATATTAGACAGATAAATCTAACACCAGTTTATTTCCATTGTGTTCATATGAACGGGGGAGCCGTGTTGGGTGCAAAGGTGTGTTTGCTGGCTGGTTATAGGTGACAGGTCGCATAGTCAAGTATAGCAACATATGTTGATGCATTCAGCTATTGTTGTACTTGTTGTGCTTTAGGTATCAGCCAGGTACTTCACAATCCAACCAAATCGACCCCCCCCCCCCACTTCATAGACTAGGGCTCGATCCAATGCCGCCCTGTACATCGGTTGAACGCCGATCTTGGTGTCAAAAATATAACAAATACAATGCACGAGAGTGAATCGCTTACATATATATACTACCAACTACCTGCGATTGATTAATTATATTAATTTCAATGGAAAATAAATAGAGTGAATGGGATGGATGAATGAGACGTTGATTTTTGTTAGTGTATAAGTAGGTTGGATGTAAGAGAAGGCCCAACTGGCCTTAATCCCGCCTTCAATAAAGACCATCTATCTATCTATCTATCTATATAATACGGTGATATAAGTGCATTGTTTGTTGATGTGCAAGAAAGAAAGAAAGAATTGAACTGAATTGAGTGATCATTTTAACACAACTTTCTTCTCTACGTGTTATACTTTATGAATTTTGGAGTCATTCCCTATTAACACATTTTCTGCTGACCTGACAAAGTTTGCTGAAACCTTCTGACAGTGTTTTCATTTTCTACTGTCCGCTAAGCTGTGTTTTCACCCACTCGACACAAACCCCTTCGGTTGTTCAACTTGATTCGAATGTTACGCGTGTCAGACACGCATATTATCGCACTCGCACTGTCACGTCACTCAATGCGTCACACCTCACGCACATTCCGAGCCAACTTGTTCACTCGGGTAAAGAACGGCTCAATAATCTGGTATTGAATTTTAAAACTGGTGAATTTGTCTTCACGTCATTGTTGTTGCATTCAGGCCCGGTTTTTCAAGCGGTTATTAACGGGACCGTTAGCTGACGGTCCGTTACCTGCATAGGGTTTATTGGGTTACAGATTACGAACCGTCAGCTAAGAACCCGTTAACGATCCGTTGACCGATTGAAAAACCGGGCCTGAGAACATACCTAATACATTACGTCAAGATTTGTTTGTTTTGTGTCACGGCGTTCAGCGACTGTCTGACACATCGATATTGTCACATTTTATTGTTCCTTGAATGCAAAGGTATTTTGGCTAATTCTTATATCCTATTTTGGTATTCAAGTTGCCCCAACGTAAGTATTCTCATGCTGACGTCATAGCCGAGTCCAATGGTACCAACTTAATTGTCTACTTCTCTAGTTGCTACCAAGCAGGTGCATTAGGGTTAATTTACATCTGCCGTTGGTTACCTTTAACGGTGGGCGTGTCCAAACAGCCGTGTGCACTCTACTCAGGGGAAGACTGACCTTTACTAATGTGTGGATGAACGTCAGGAATGTTGTGATTTTCATGAAATTAGCGCGGTTGAAAGGGGCTGAATATACAAGGATCTGAGGTATTTATACGAATACTTACGTTGGGGCTAGTATACCAATGTGTGGAAGAATTCGTCGTGAATATTGTGATTTTCATGGAATTTGCGCGGTTGAAAAGGGCTGTAGATAAGGGTCTGAGATAGTTATGCGAACACTTACGTTGGGGCTAGTATACTGACAAACTGTATTTCATTGAAATAACAGGATTTTGTGTCATGGCTGCCGGATTACAATTAATATCAAATAGGCCTACAGCTTCCGGTTTGCCTATCATGGGTTAACCAAAATTAGTGCTGTTTTATGTTATTTCGTTTGTGATGACCGTTAAAGCTAAGTAATTTGCATAGTGTTGTTGTTGTTCACCGTATTACACGTTGGGTAGCGGCGAATTACATTACGCCCCCCTCCCCCCCCCCCCCCAACCCATTTAACACCCTAACTTTTACATAGCGAGAATTATCAAATGCAAATGCACACAGTGTATTTACATCGTTAAATGAGAAAATGAGAAAATGGGGAAGACAAACGATTAAGTGAGAAGAGCTTATGGTAAATTAAGTTCCAAGATATAATTTATAAATCACTTGTCTGTAGTGAAGGTTGGTTGGGTGTTTAAGCTGCCACGTCAGCGCTATTTACTGTCAGCACAATCTGAAGGGTGGAATGATTGTGTTGTCTTCAGTGGGATCAATGAATACTGGCAGATTCCACCAGTGGCGTGCATTGAGGGGTAGAATGTTACCATGAAATATTTATGAACAAGGTTATGTATCTTTGCCTACAACAGTAATTATGAATAATTTTTCTATATTTTATTTTTAGAATTAAATTAACTTTTAATGTTTTATGAAAATGTAAATCAACGATTTCAGATTAGAAAGAATATGTATTTCTGAGAGCGTTCTAACATCTGACTCATCTATCTATACAGACTTGATGGCTATAGTTATATTAGTGTGTGGTGTAGTGTTGCATAAAGCCCAATATGGAGCAATCCGTGTTTCACGCTCAATTGTCCGTAATAGTTACACTTTCATCTTGAATTCAGAATGGTAAACTGCTAACATAAATACACAACTAACGAGAACCCAAAACCTGATGCCTGATGCAAGTGGTTGAACGAAAAATTGAACCGTGTTTTTAAAGGAGTTTTGATCTTCCACTTTCCTTCTTTTGCCATTCAGTTGCGTTGATTAAATATGATATACTTGTTATATTCATATGAGAGTCAAACGTTTGTGATATTCTTCGAATCTTTAAGGGTTTTTATTAATTACTTTGTATGTATACAGTCCTTTTTGCATAACCCAAATAAAGAAAACCCTACCACTGGATACTACGTGGGCCCTATACAGACGGCGTCGCTCCTAACTCACTCGGGTTACGAAGGTTTTCCCTCCTTCATCTTACCTTTGAAAACATCTTATCAAATTTCTCTTCGTGGAAAAAAACAAATTGGATATCTGGTAACGTTTCTTCTCGCATCAAAAGAATCTCTCTCATCTTCAGACAGTGAGATATCTATAGTTTCCCATTATATATAATACAGGCTGACAATCTACTGTGTCGGCAAGATATACACACTCTGTTGCAGACGTGTTTGTTTCTACTCCACGTCTTCCTCTAAAGAAAATAAACTAATCCTGGTCGGTGTTGTTATAGTTTGTGCAAAGAGAAAGCGAAGTAATTGAAACGACTGAACTAAGTGACGAGAGTTGTGAAAGAAAGGAAACCTTGTGTACTGTCCAAGACTTTCTTTTATTCGCCCCAGACAAAGCGTATTAGCGAAGACGTACAGGGTTGTTTTTGTTGGGGGTGGTTTCAATCACTTTCACGAAAACATGCAGCGCTTCCATTGCTTCATTCGGTTTCCTTCCCTTCTGTAGACACTAAACACTACACCAGCACTTCGAATTGTGTGGTAATGTATATATCTTCAGTAGTATAACATACAGCTACAATTACCAGACAAATGACAACTTATTTTATAGAGTAAAAAGTTTATTTTGTATTCAGTTAAAAAGTTCAGTTCATATTCTTTTATTGTATTTCCAGTCATATATCACTTTCCCGGTCCCGCAAGCATTGAAATGAAATGAAATGGTATGTGACGTCAACATGACGTAAACACCGCTGTTTGTTGTTTGTTGTCGTCTGTACCCCTCTTGTGAGTTGTGACTGAGATAACAACGGCGGGGAGGGGGTAATGAAATTAGGGGAAATAAAGAAGAGAAAAGCGCACACAAGCATGTTGACGCCAACAATTTTGTCGAGTATGACACCTATTATCCGTACCAGGCTGAGATGGCACCACACAAACCGGTTCGTAGGGGCCGTATTGTCCACCCCTTGAGTAGCGCTGTCAACGTTGAGGCGAGTTGTTGATCTGATAAGTGTCTTATTCGTGGAAAAAGATAATTGAGCTTGGCTTTCTTTAAATTGATCTTGTTGTTGTTCCTGTATCATGATTCCAAATGATGTAATAAGGAAATACGCACATATTCTCAATATTTCTAATCATTTTACTTTTCGGTCACTGTGTTATGCACAATATGACTTGAATCATGTTTCTACGATCAAAACTAACTAAGCTACATATTATGGGTCGTTATGATTAAAATGTCCTTATTTTGTTACACCCATAAGTCGCATAGTTTACGTAATAGAAAGGAAAATAAATTAAACAACGCTATTTATGTCATTCCAAGCACATTCACGTAGCATACAATGATCGCGTGTCGATCGCGGAAGGACTCTTTAGATTAATTATTTGTAATAATACTAATCATAATAATAATATTTATACATAATAATAAGACGAACTAATAATATAATATATAAAATAATAACTATTGTTTATGCAAGTGTATTCTGGATCAAATATAATCAATGCGGACATTTCGGGTCTCAAACCAATGTTTCTAGTAGGTTATAAGAACGTTTTACACTGATTTAAACCTCAAATACGAAATACGATACAGTGGTAACTGGTAAGGAAACAATACACATATTATCTGAAATTTATTTTAGTTGTCATGGGCCATTGTGATTAGATTAGATTTATTAGACTCTTTACCATTCAGGTTCTATATGCCTACATGATTGAATATTCGAGTTGTCAAAGTTTAGTATTATACAATATTTACATCGTATTCTAGAGGAAATAGGAAATTAAAGTTAAAATAATATTTAAAATGCTCGCGAATCGTGAACGCCATGCTTTTACTTTCATTTGTTATTTGTATATATTTTAATTTTTAATCTCACTCATAAGTCTCGTATTTTTCGTCCCACAAACGAAATTCAAAAACCGCTATTTATGTAATTCCACGTACATTCACGTAGTGTAGGCCTACACATGTTCGTAAAATTACCAAAAAAAACACTACTTTTTAGTAGTTGGTTAGGTTGTTCTATTGACAGGTTGTCAACCGTCATGATCAAAATGTGAGATATGGCGCTGTGAGTCGGGGTGAGTCCCGACGCAGGTAAGCAAGCCATTCAGAAGACGGTGGACAAGAGACCAGGCGATGAGAGCTATTAGCATCCCATTAGGGGTCGGTAAAGTAAAACGCCACATCTCGCGGTGCCATCTCGGCCTGGTACGAATAATAGATAATTATGAATGTTTCACTGATACGGTTGCATTTCTATGATTTCAATCCAGTGTTTCTACTTAAAATGAATAAAATGCCGTCCCCGGTGACTCATGTCACAGACAACTAATTTCTCATGTGGTTGGGGCGAAGCTCCTAAACGTTCGGCACCTAAGGACGTGGGTTCGAACCCCGCACACGGTATAGTTTTTGTAAATATTTGTCTATCTATCCCTCCCCCTTATCGTCTCGAGAAGTACTTTTGCGATAGCAGATACGTATAAAGCAAAAAGAATCAATCTTAATATTAATCATGTACAGATATGCTTTAAAGAAAAAGATATATAGAACAAAATAAAATATACCAATCGCTAGCTCACTGTTCAAAATATCTTCCAGCCTGTATATTAATGTCAGGTAAAATGACAGCGAATCGTTTGAAAGCCAACCCGCTAGGCCTATTGTTGCGAAATATGTGACCAAGCCAACAAAATATGGTGGCAATGCGAAATGAAATGCAGGTCACCGCGTCGTTTTATTATCAAGTTATCTTATTTCGAGAACGTTTACTCTCCGCGCGTGACGTCATTCTTGTCACTGTTATTACCGCCATTAGTTTCCCGGCATGCTCCTCTGCTTCACTTTCCGTTACACCCACTTTATCAAGCTTTACACATGAAACCTTCGCACAACATGGCAAATATTACAGTCTAAGTCGGTGTATGAAATAGGACGGCAGAAATAAACGGGGTGTTGGCATGAGCATCCAAACGTTGGGGAGTAGGAGGCGCTGTAATTTACACCCCCCCACCACGGACTTCGGAAATGCTACGGTATACGCGAACCAAGCTGATGAAGTCTCGACGTAACTACATCCGAGTCCGTTAGTACCGTACCTACCTTATGTTCTGTAATTCCTATAACCTACCCTCAAACAGTTGCATGAGGGATAATTTACGCCCTTGGATTGGATACCTGACAATCCTAGGACAGCAGGCGTGACTTACGAGCGACAGGCTGTATCTATGCATGTGTGGAACGAACGTGAAGAAACGCGAGGAATGTTATGAAAGCGGTACTAGACACGGATCTTAGGTCGGTATGCGGTATGAATCTGTGGTCCTAGGATCCCGCCCACCTTCCCCTACCTCACTCCGTACCTCGAATCGCCGGTCGAGACAGCCGCGAGGGGTACCCGGCTCGAGCCGGCGATTCGATGTATGGAGTGAGTTAGGGGAAGGTGGGTGGGAGCCTAGGACCACAGATTCATTTCAATACACTTTAGTATATCCCATGACGCGTTGTTCTGTGTTCACTGCGATGATGCGTCAGACATGACGATGAGTGAGTGTCACAAGGGTGATTGAAGGCAGTAAGAATATACTGTTAGCAGGGTGTTGTTAGTTACGTCGGGACTAGTATATCCCATGACGCGTTGTTCTGTGTTCACCGCGATGATGCGTCAGACATGACGATGAGTGAGTGTCACAAGGGTGATTGAAGGCAGTAAGAATATACTGTTAGCAGGGTGTTGTTAGTTACGTCGGGACTAGTATATCCCATGACGCGTTGTTCTGTGTTCACCGCGATGATGCGTCAGACATGACGATGAGTGAGTGTCACAAGGGTGATTGAATGCAGTAAGAATATACTGTTAGCAGGGTGTGGTTAGTTACGTCGGGACTAGTATATCCCATGACGCGTTGTTCTGTGTTCACTGCGATGATGCGTCAGACATGACGATGAGTGAGTGTCACAAGGGTGATTGAATGCAGTAAGAATATACTGTTTGCAGGGTGTGGTTAGTTACGTCGGGACTAGTATATCCCATGACGCGTTGTTCTGTGTTCACCGCGATGATGCGTCAGACATGACGATGAGTGAGTGTCACAAGGGTGATTGAATGCAGTAAGAATATACTGTTAGCAGGGTGTGGTTAGTTACGTTGGGACTAGTATATCCCATGACGCGTTGTTCTGTGTTCACCGCGATGATGCGTCAGACATGACGATGAGTGAGTGTCACAAGGGTGATTGAATGCAGTAAGAATATACTGTTAGCAGGGTGTGGTTAGTTACGTCGGGACTAGTATATCCCATGAGTATGACGCGTTGTTCTGTGTTCACTGCGATGATGCGCGTCAGACATGAGACATGACGATGAGTGAGTGTCACAAGGGTGATTGAATGCAGTAAGAATATACTGTTTGCAGGGTGTGGTCAAATGAGTGATCTAGAAACCGAATGTGATTGATAACGTACAAAGTGGTTTCTCAAGATGATATCAACACATTTCTGACGGGGGATGTCAGACGGGTAATGTTATGTCTGAGGAGCGACTAGACAGAGATGAACGCGCAATGGTTGTTGCCAACCGTACCGATTTCATCAGGACAATCCTGATTTTGACAACTATGTCCTTTCTTCGGAACTACCTCTATCAGGACAACACAATGTACTGAATGGTTGAAAATGTCACATTTTCTCTAAATTGGTTTTTAAATTCACGCAAAAATCACTTTCATTTATAATTACTAGGCCTACATAATTGGAATTTAGCAATATTCTAAACAATATTCTATTCTTCTAATATTCTCTAATATCGTATTCTAAATAAAAATAACGAAATAAAAATTCTTCATGTGAGGATGGCTGAGGGCGCCCCCCCCCCCCCCCCCCTCTAACCCTGAAGGCCAGTGCTTTCCAGGTGGCAACCCTAGCGTGGAACGATCCACCAGATTGGTTAAAATCTGATACGACGGCGCGGTACACAAGTATACGTAACACAAGTATACGTAACACAAGTATACGTAACACAAGTAGACGTAACACAAGTAGGCGTAACACAAGTAGACGTAACACAAGTATACGTAACACAAGTATACGTAGCACAAGTATACGTAACACAAGTAGACGGGAGACTACGGAATACACAAGAATATTTACTCATGTCTGTTATTATACTGTTATTATTACAATAAATACTAAACACAATCTGTTTTGTATTGTGTGCGCAGTCGGGTCCAGAATATGATTTTCTCGTGGTCATCTTCTTCTATGTTTCGTTATCTTTTCTAATGGATGACCCACGTCACAGCTCAAGATGTTCAACAGAAACTCTGAACAGGTTCTGAAAATCTCTCTGATATTCGACAGAAGTAGGTTAGCGCTGGTACATAAAGCTGCACTGACACAACAACGCGCGATGGATGTGGCGCACTAAAACATGAACCGAGACTAAGAAAGTACTTCAGATAAAAATAACCCAACCCTTCTTGCTGGAGGGATGAAGTAGGGACTTGAGTGCGAGGGTGGCTGGGGGGGGGGGGGGGGGGGCGTCTTAGAAAGAAAACACAAGTCAATCTTAAATGCCTTTTCTGAGCCACGTTTTGCAGCTATATTTTGAGACGGATAATTATGTAAAGGAGGTTTGATATATTTCCCTCTACGTTAGACGGGACCAGATGTGAGTAATATGAAACTTTGTTGGTAAATATACTACCCCTCTATTTAGACAACCCGTCTCTATTAACGGTGGCTTGAATTACCAACCTAACTGTATAGCGACAACCTAGACGCGTCAGGGTATTGCGAGTAACTCTTTATCTAATTTATACACATACAAATATTTATATATGGGTATTAAAATTAAAAACCTGTCGAGTTGCCACGGCGTTGAAACACATATACACCCATATATTAAAACACTTAGGCTTTCGTGGTCCGGGTTATCAAAATTAAAATTAAAAACCTATAGGGTTATTATGCCACAGCGTTGACACATACCTTTGGCCGACGTTTCTATCGCTGTGGACCCTGTCGATCCAGAAACGTCGCCAAGGTATGTGTCAACGCCGTAGCAACCCGACAGGTTTTTAATTTTAATTGTAATACCCACATACATATATAATATACCCCCGCAGTTTGTTAACCATGCACGTAGGCCTATGTTTGCAACGCAGGAATGCGGCGTCAGTCTAATTGGTATCATTAATACAGTCATGTTTGCAGGCATAATTCATTGGTTTGTTACTTATTAAATATGAAATGTTTTGTTAAAATTATAAATGAAAACCAGAAAGACATGCTAGACATATTAATAACTCTTAATTAATTTAATTAATACTCAATTAATTTAATTTGTAATCACATACCTTCTTTCTATGTGCTAAACTGTGTTGTATTAAATTTGTCCACCTGTAGGCTAAAGAGGGTATGGGCAATGGTCATGTCCTTAACCCTCCACTGGTCATCCTGGCATGTCACGGAGAAGGCAAATTATAATATATTGATTGCTTTTGGCGGCAGCAGACTTCGTGTTGCTTTGAGTTCCACCCACTTTTATGCTGATGTAATCCGAAGTGGTATTTCTATTATTAAATAAATTGTTATATGGAAAAAAATGTTCGTTTAAAATGAAATTAACTCGCTTATCGGGATAACGAATACGGAACGTAATGGCAGCGCTACTTGTATCAATGCTATCATCTATACATGGGCAGCAATGATGTTGTGTTGAGCTGTCGTCGTTAATTTAGGCTATTCCATCCGTTTATTCGTTTCTGGGACTGAGACAATGTGACTTGTGAAGAATGAACCTTCAAATATAGGGTGTTATCACTAATACAATGTTAAAAAATATATCAAATAAAATGTTCAAACAACTCATTCCCTCAATATTATACAGGCTTATCACGTTCACGTTGTGGAATCATATATTATTTAGCAAGATGAAAGTGTACAAGTTCATATTATTATGATGCTTTTGCACATCTTTTAACAAATAATATCATAATATCATTGTGATATGATACCGTTGAACAAATTATATTTTCCATAGTTTTGGGAATATGATTTTTTCGTCCGTCATTATAAAACGATCGTTTGTACCGGTTCTCGAAAAAATGTATGTACCATAATATTTAGTCGCATAAGCGAAGGTGTTTTAAAAAAATGTGTATTGTTCGCTTAGTTTTGAACAGAGTATCGTGGCACTAAGGTTATTCATTGTCCTAATTTGTATTTTTTGTATTTTTTAACGTTGTATTGGAACCTATTTATTATGGCTCACATTTCACACGTTCATTTATATGAATATGTATCACAATATTAAGCCGGAACCTAGTTTTATCCATGACTACTTTTTACTACATCCCCTGATCGCTTCCTTTAGAGTATTTGCTATTGAGTAGCGATGGTGCTTTTTCCTACCCCATACGCAAGTTAATTAGTTATCTGTGCCCATACCCTATTGATGTAACAGAACAACTTGGCTTCGCATTCATCTTTCTAAATAAACATGTGCATGAGTGAACAGCGATATGAAACTAACGTAGTCTGTGTAAATAGTATGAAACCTGTGATCAAATCTATGACTAAAGCTCAAACATGAAAACATTTTACAATCAAGTATTTACAATTTTGAAGAGCGTCGGCGTTTCCTTCCTCACCTTCTTGATTGTGTTTTCTTGGCATGTCCTCCTCAAGTGACAATAACGTTCTTGATTGCCTCAGACCCGGTGAAGAATTCCCTAGTCTGGCAGGAGTGACACGCGTACAGACTAAACTGAAAACATCGTCTGTTTGGGGCGGGCGTGTGACCGTTGTTTGGAAGAGTATGGCAATGTTTTTGTGTTGTTGTGCGCTATGGCTGCCGTCCAGAATATATCAGAGTACTAATCTCAATCTGCCAACAACAATCCAAATGTTCTCATATCATACTGCAGACTGCTTCTTATATGTTCCAGTTTCAATTCTATAGGATATTCTCTCCATTTACGAAGTAAAAACATCCCATTAGTGTCCCTTTCATGTCCTGGCATCAAGGCAGGTAAGCCGAGACTACTTGTGAGATGAGTTCTGGAACGCAGCTCAGGTCTGTGCCTCCACTAAGGTCTGTGCCTCCACTAACGAAAGCGTGATGGCATAAACAAATTCAGACCATTGATTAAGAACCTGGTGAACCAGGTTCGTTTATCAATGTTCAGACTTTGCTCGAAAATCTGTGCTCATGCTCAAAAACATTTGATGGCAAAAATCAATATCTGTGCATGTGGCTAGAGATGAAACACCATTAATTGTGTTAATTATACAATTTTTATATTCTTATTGCTTACCTTTTACAGAACAGCTGAAGAAAACGTCACTTTTTCGCATGTCAGTTTTTGAATGTTCAAACTAAAGTGCCTTGCAAACATGTCCATGATTAGAATGAAGCACTGACGAGGATTCTGTCTTCTGTTTCATATCGAGCAGCGGATCGAGAAGCCGTTCCTGGCCTCGGTGGAAACCACCCTCGGCGACCGATACACCGAGAACGTCGAGAACATCTACAAGGTCACCATTAAGTTCATCATAGAGACTCTAGTCAAGGGGTTCGAGAGCAAGTCGTGAAGAAACCCGTCGGTAGAAATGTCGAGTCAATGCAGTCGTCAAGACAAAGCTTCGCGATCACCATAGGTCAGCCTGTACGTGGGATGAAGACAGCCGTAAATCTTCTGTATAAAATTCGATAGCTTTGAGATGAAGAATGGGGAAGAATACTCGGATGTTGTTTTAAATTAATTTTGGGTTGTTCGAAAAGCACTCGCGAAATTCTTGTGTTTTAGAAATAAAAAAAAAACATTGTTTTAAACTTGACATTCTATCGATCTACTACAGAGATGTAGAATGATATTAACATTTCAATATTTATGAAGCAGTGAATAAGAATTTTATTCCACAGTGTATAAAGACGAGATAGCTGTATCGTGATCGATATGGATGGTTTAGTTTTTGTCTCAATTTGAAATGGGACATGGACATCGGCTACTCGTTCAAAGGGAAACACTGTTCCATCGACCACGTGACGCAACCTGTCTCAAACTTGTGATCGATACGGTAAACGCAAAAGATTTTGTCTATGTCTCAATTCTAATGGGACGATCAACCATTTCCCATGCTATCTTAGTGAAATATTATTACATTGTTCTTTGCAGCTGTTATGCAAATTGTTCGTGTAAGACATTGTGCTACAAGTTACAGACTATTGTGTTAAACGTTTCATGTGCTATATTTAAATTCAATAAGAAATTATTTGTGTGCAATACAGTATATTAAATCGTGTGTTTTTAATGAAGAAAATATGATGTGGATACGCTTATCAACCTGAAGACACACGATAGTAAAATGTATAGAACATAATTGATAAACTTTACAAAGTATTTTTGTAGAGACGAAATTCTACCGCGAACTTGATAACAGTGTTAAATTATGAATATGTGAAAAGGGGTTTGAGATTTGGGTTCTATCGGAAGAAAGTACTAGAGAACAAATCAAAACTTCAAAAACCAAAGAAGAAAAAGAAGAAGATGAAGGCGAAAGACAAACTGCCCACAGACTTTACATATGAGTCGTTGATTTTTTTCAAGCTCAACGTATTCCGTGATTATTTATTATCAATCCCTAATTATTACAGTCATCTGTTTAATAATGAAAGGAGATGCGTTTAGATAAAAACAGTGGTAAACTTAAGGGTTAATGTGTTTATAATATAAATGAAATAGGGGTTCCAGGGAACGGCGTGACTTTTCACGACCAAACTAGTCAATTGAAGATCAAAATAATGACAGGTAGAATATAGAATATTGTTCTTGAAAGTGTTTTCCAAACACGTTTGTGATCTTAACCAACTCTGTGCATTACCTTCGTTCATGGACCAAAACGAATGAAAATGTAAAGCTTATGGCAAATGGCCAAATGCATGAAAACTACAAACAAGTTAGTTTATGGTACGTTTTAGTAAAATTAATGTTTCACAAAAATACAATGTTGTGAGTTGTTATCTTTTAGCCAGAATTGACAGTAAAACATTGTGCAAGTCAACCAATGTTCCAACGGAAATTGAAGCTAATGAGTGATTTCATTCAGGTAACTAGCTGCATTACTTGAATTCATTAAATACGCACTAAATATTTCCCCTGGATTACGTTCGCACAATATATCTCAAACATTCTATAAAGCTGCCTGCCCACGAATAAGGCAGAACAAAATTGAACAATATATCATTAGTTTGTTTCAATCCAGATTATAGTGTGTTTGTAAATTTATGTCTTAAAGTGAGGAAAGCAGCTTAGGATAAAGGTATGTGCAAGTGCAACGTTTGTTCTTTGTTGCTTATAGGTATATCAATATCACATCGTGATTTGTTGTTAGTGTGTTTGCTGTGTCGTTGTAAATAAAGAATATTGTTTATTATTGTCGTCCTATGGTCAAATGACTGGATGACTGCCTGAATGTATCGTCCAATTTGTTCATGAATCTTGTGACGTCAGTAAATACTGTTGTATTCAGTTGTGGCGAAGAAAAAAAAAGGAACTTGAAAATGAAGATTGTGAGGATTAATCGAAAACATGTTCATTCAAATCTCAGGCTGCCTAAACTCACTAAAAAAGAATTACTTTATACATTTTGTTGAAAATACCTAAGCGGTAAATTGATAATGCGATAATCTTTCCTATCTCTTCAAAGCCATGTTGCTTATAAAAAAAAAAATAACATGGAAAGAGTTTAAGCAATTTACAAGAACTAAAAGCCCTCTTCACACAAACGTATAACTGGTTAATTAAGCTCTAAACATGTTTGGCACGGACGTGAAATAGTTTCTTCGAGGATAAAACATCAAATACAAAATAGGTCCACCTACTGAGAAATATTTTCTTTTTCTTGTTGTGACTTGTGACCTCAGACATAAACACATGTTGAGTTTGGTGGTACTGCAAAGAAAACGCCTTGCTTCATAACTAATTTCATTTTTCCTCGATTTTCGTTCAATAACGTCTCTTAAAACGGTTGTGATGAAACCGATTAAATGGTTTGAGTTCTCGATTCTAAGACATGAATGTTTTTCAAGGTCGTGTAAAGTGTTATTCTTACTACAAATCTTCGCTCAAAAACCGTAAATGACGCGACTATTGACCGAATTGTTGCGTTAACCAGGATTCAATTATTGTTAAGGATAAATGAATTAGTGCGCATGCAGTTTCTTTCCACTCATTGAGCATGCTCTCCTGTCATCCATTACTCAAGCAACTAGTGCCACTCATGATTGCCAGAGCTCCGGCTCCGTATAAGATTATTGTAGTCTGGCAGTAGTGAGTGATATTTAACTGACTACTCGAAAACCATCCGTCTGTAGTAAAGGTACATAGGTTGTGGCGGGCGAGGTTGCCTTTGTCTGGGAGATTATTATGCTGTTGCTTTTATTCCACTCAAAGACATTGTGTGATACTATTATATGTCTACGCGTTTGCTAAGAACCCCTTTGAACGAAGATTAAGTAGGCGTGAAATTCTTAACAATGGAGGTGAAGAACCCACTCCACGAATTGAGCTCATGTACATATACAGGTGTACCGTTAAAACAGACCGTGTATATCGTATTACTTCTTGACATTCTTTTGACATAAAATGCAACACCCATTGTATGCAAAGACTTGCTACACCTAATAACATTATCTAAATGAATATTTCAACCTCCAGTTTGAAATATCTATTAGGTTAATAAAATATGGCAAGATTGGTAATTTTCTCAATTAGTAAGCTCAGCGCTTGAGAATTTTACTAAACTGTATACGAATCTTTAGAAAGAAAATCACTTTCAAAGGATTATGATGTCACACAAAGCCAAACCTACTCTGTGGTAGAAACATACGCATTGTAAAACATAGTGGATCTTCACGTGCACTATTTAGGACTCATAGGCACAAAGCGATACTTGTTCGTAGGAATCCTTCCCAGGAACAATTCATGCCCCTTTTCTGGTGACTAGCGAGGTGTCATGGACGGTACTTGGAATAGTTGTAAAGGAATGTCCTAAGATGCTTGTATTCAAACCAACTAGATCCTGGAATTTGGCTTTTGACTGGGTACCATACTCATAAACACACCTTGAAGCAGGATATCCGGTGATGGTATCGAACCCGCTACCTCCCAAATTAGAGTATCGTGTTTTACCTCTGAGCCACTTCTACCTAACGAGTTGTATATTTGTGTTTAGAGGGCATTAACAGTTCAGTAATAATAGCTACCAACAGGGTCTCCCGCTTACAAGCAATTACCGTTTTCCAATAATGTATTTAAACTTTGTCCGTGGCAAAGTTGAGAGCGCCGCAGGGCATTTTTTTCACTACATTTATAACAACTTGTTTGTACAGCCCGAATGCGACCGCAGTTTTCTTGAAATATTATTTGACTAGATGTTGGGTTTCCAAGACATGTGCGCATGGTTGAACTTCTGTTATGGCTTCTGGTAATGAATTCGGGGATTTCGTCTCATGTTTGGGCTAGACAGGTAGTGGGGGGGGGGGGGGGGGGGGGTTCATCATTTGTGAAATTCCACGATCGACGAAAGATCGACTAATTATTGAAATATTATTTGACTAGATGTTGGGTTTCCAAGACATGTGCGCATGGTTGAACTTCTGTTATGGCTTCTGGTAATGAATTCGGGGATTTCGTCTCATATTTGGGTTAGACAAGCAGTGGGGGTGTTCATAATTTGTGAAATTCCACGATCGACGAAAGATCGACTGATGTCTCAGCTAAGCCACGGACGGACCCACTGTAGAAGAAATTAAAAACCATAAATACAACTGAAACAAGTTTCACTACAACTAATAACACGTTTTGTTTCAAGTATTAAATATTTAACGCGCAGTACTTTTTTGAAATGTAAAACAATTGAAAATGAGAAGATCATAAATATTATTGCCATAAAAAATGTGTTAATGTTTTGAATTTAAAAATATTTTAATGACTAAACCAATTAAGTATATGTATCAAAACTATACGTATTTTATAACGGGCATTTATTGAGGTTTGTGATATATGTTAATTAAAAATGTAGCCTGGAAGTATTTTACTGACAAATTATTTTTCAGTTTGTAAATGTGAAATGCCTTACGTGATAACATTAAAAGAATATATCAACAAATTTTGTATTGCGCATACTTTGTGCTTCAAAATTTAAGCAATAGTGTAAAATATGTGTACTACCATAAAACATTAAGGGCCACATCTCGTTATGGGAATTTCCTTGTGGAAATCTTACGCGCCCGCTCCTCCATTTTGTTCCTATTTCAATAGTTGTGTTGATGTTGCAAGTAAAACTCTACTCAAGCATGTACATCAAATTTAAAGTGGAGCCTTACTCAGTCATAATTATAATTTCTGAACATGTCTATAATTGTTTACTTATCTCAAATTGAAGAAATAATCCGAAACAAAATGTCGTACTGATTTCAAATGTTGTGCATTGAAATTATCCTAGAGTCCTGTATTACTTTCATGTAGACTAAACGGACCACTCTGAACCAAATAAAATAGCTTGTAACTAATCAATGCTTATCTATTTGTACTTATCGTAAAATGCTCCCTCTCATAAATACATCTCAACTTACAATCGTTCCTCATATTCCCCTGCAAGTAGATACGATGTTTGCCATATTAGTTTCCTGGGAACTCTTGAAGTTTTAAAATTTCCGTGATATCACTCCCTAATCCCGTCCCAATGGCCCCTCAAAATAGACTAGACGCATTCTGGTAGCAAGAAAATAAACTACTATAAGGATGAGTTTATCTGTCAATTGTTCATTGTTGCTTTATTGTTAAATCATCAATGACGCAGATAAGGGTGATGCTTAGCAGCGCTATCTATGTGTTAGTTTGAGTCTCCAATAGCCTAGTTTGCACTGCTGTTATTATTGCTATCATTATAACTATAATCGCCCCCCCCCCCTCCCATACGTGGCGATAACCAACACAGGTGCTTATGTTCCGCTCAACCCCAGACTACTGATAGGTCAGCAATGGGGGGTCTGATCCTGGGGAGCGAGTCTAGATCCCGCCCGCGATCCCTGGCAGATGATATTCCCGCATCTTACAGCATGCTAGTTGCGCTCAACTCCAGACTACTGATAGGTCAGCAATGAGGGGTCTGATCCTGGGGAGCGAGTCTAGATCCCGCCCGCGATCCCTGGCAGATGATATTCCCGCATCTTACAGCATGCTAGTTGCGCTCAACTCCAGACTACTGATAGGTCAGCAATGAGGGGTCTGATCCTGGGGAGCGAGTCTAGATCCCGCCCGCGATCCCTGGCAGATGATATTCCCGCATCTTACAGCATGCTAGTTGCGCTCAACTCCAGACTACTGATAGGTCAGCAATGAGGGGTCTGATCCTGGGGAGCGAGTCTAGATCCCGCCCGCGATCCCTGGCAGATGATATTCCCGCATCTTACAGCATGCTAGTTGCGCTCAACTCCAGACTACTGATAGGTCAGCAATGAGGGGTCTGATCCTGGGGAGCGAGTCTAGATCCCGCCCGCGATCCCTGGCAGATGATATTCCCGCATCCTACAGCGTGTTAGTTTGAACTTGAGCACAGAATGCAGTGTGCTACATTACCTGTGTACAGTTGGCAAGAACAATATTATAAGGTTAGTTGAGAACAAAATGCAATACAAAGACTTGAATGGTAAATTAGTGAAATTGAATTTCCCATTCTACGGGAACAACAAAATGTGCCAACCATATTTCACGAGATATAAAATCTCGTATTTTTTCCAGACCCAGGTACATAACAGAACTTAACTTTTCTTTCATCCTTCGCTGTTCGTCCGTCTCTCTCTCTCTCTCTCTCTCTCTCTCTCTCTCTCTCTCTCTCTCTCTCTCTCTCTCTCTCTCTGTCTCTCTCATGTTCCTATATTAATTCATGTCATTGTCAAATGTATATTATCAAATTGTTATTATTTACTGTATTATTACCGGTTGGATGTAAGAAAAGGCCTCACTGGCCTTAATCCCGCCCATAATAAAGACCGAAATCAATCAATCAATCAATCAATCTCTCTCGCTCTCTCTCGCTCCCTCTCTCCCTGGAATCCGCATATCGAATGGGGCTGAGGGGGCATTCACCCCTTTCTGACCCCCCCCCCCCCTTCCCACATTACTAGGTACACGTACGACACTCCAAGGTGGGCCTTCCATTTAGTAACTAGAATTTAAAATATACCACTATCGTCACTCAATTTTACGCGAATTGTGAGAGTT
Source organism: Isoperla grammatica (assembly GCA_945910005.1). Taxonomy (NCBI): domain Eukaryota; kingdom Metazoa; phylum Arthropoda; class Insecta; order Plecoptera; family Perlodidae; genus Isoperla; species Isoperla grammatica. The sequence goes on from OX246740.1 coordinate 1,173,096, forward strand.
CATTTTACCCTTAACCATAACGTATGCGATTCAGATTCTATTTTTTAGCGTGTGTTGTATTGTTATTCAGAGTGGCCCACCTACACATACCACGTACCGGCCGTAAATACATTGAAACCGCTCATAGTGACAGCTGCTGTGTGAGGGGGTAGGTGTTTTGAGGACACCCACTCCCCCGTAACGACTCTACACTACAATTATGGATCCAATATACTCTGAAAGCCATTTTGACTTTATTGTCGGTTGATGTTTTAAAATGATCGTAAGATGTTTCATTTAAATTTTCAAAATCGGTGACCAACAAAATGATAAAACAAAATTAACTACAAATGAATTATTTCATTAGATATACTTGCCTCGAAGCAACCTTCGATATGCTTTCGTCATAGATGAGTGATTCGTAACCAACCGGCGAGCTGCAATTTCAAATACTGATCGCTGATTAGCAACTCGTCTGTGACGAACGAATCTCTAAGAATAGCTGAGTCTGCTAAGCAAGATGAATGGCGACTGCGCTAGCACCACCATAATTATGGATTTCCACCATTTTTATTGGTAACGATGTGATGTTGCTAAATCCACACACTTTCAATTACTTTTAGAGAAATGTTTTTGATGCTATTAGTAGTAAGAATGTAGTCACATGTTTGTTGAGTTGGGGTATTTGTGAGTAAGCCAGCTCACGGGGTTCTGAGGACACCCCACACCTCCCCGACACACAAGGCCGAGCTGTTTGGACGCGTGAATTGAAGTGTCCCTATTAATATTATATCAGGTTATTTAGCTAATTAGCTACGAGCCGAAGCAAAACTTAAAGCAGCTCTTCTATAACGTCAATGTTTTGTCATTGTCTTCATATATTTACCAATTATGCAGGAAAGAGTGCTGATCAATAATATGTAACGAACAATATACCTTAACAGGGAAGGATACTTCTAGGTCAAAAAACGCACAAAATTTTCATTTTTTAATTATATCACAAGAATGGGCTTCGAAATCGAAAATCTGAATCAACAGCGCACTGTGGTTTAGTAAGCCCTATACATTGAATGCTTTAAGTCGTAACTTATATTATAATCAATATTTTTTTTATAAGTAATTAATTTTATTACTAATTATCGAATTATAATCAAAATACTACGCTTATGGTTACAATATTTCATTCAATCTGTAGGGCTTACCAAAGCAAAGTCCGCTGCTGATTTAGATTTTCGATTTCTTGTTGCAATCTTGAGATATAATTTAATAATGAACATTTTCTGCGGTTTTTGACGTAGAGACTATCCTTTGCCCTTAAGTCTGTCCGCTCATAGTAGAAACGAAATGTTTAGAGCTAATGACCAATGGGAATAGATCGTGAAATAGAGTTTAAAGGGCCAACAGGTAGCGCGCTGTTGTCATTTCTTTGCAATTCTTTTTCTTTCAAAGGGTGACATTCTTTCGACTTCCGTTATAATAAAATTGGCAATCGTGTTTTTCAAGTAAATCTTGGTTTACAAGCCGATTATAATGGTTCAATACACAAACGTGGGTCATTAGCTCTAAACGTTTCGTTTTTACTATGAGCGGACAGACTTTACCCGAATTACATTTATAGATATTGGTGATTTGAAACATAAAATAAAGAGCACAATGTTTGCTCTCATGCAGATATAGAGGAGACGATTTTGTAGATTTATTTTGATTTCTTTGAGCGGCTGCATTGTCGGCTACAGCGACTAGTCAATTAACGCACTTGGTTCACATAGACGGAAATCAATTAGATTTACGTAAAATGAAACTTTTTTTGTAGTAACATTTTATGCAATGAGATATACCTGTTAAACAGCAATACAATTTTTTTTCTTTACAAGTTATTAAGTTGAGCTCAATACTAGAAAGTACACTCAGAAGAGCTTCTACCATTCTGCAACAATGTTTAGTTCAATTATTTATGTCCACAAAAGTTTAAACCAATTTTGTATTTTGTTTATGTATATTGTTATCCACAAGCCAAAAGTATGAAAAGAAACTTATATAATTACCTATTCATAAAACAACTATTACATAAACATAGATTCCGTTACAAATATTGAGAGGCCTGGGTGTGCTCCTGGGCTCGTTCTTAGCTGAAGTACTTCATTACAAGCATGAATGCATCTGCAAACGAAGCCTGTGTCGAATTACTTTTTCCATGATAACGAAGGTTCTCTCTGAACGCAATCGATTCCAGACCCAACTCCTGCAAACTGAAGGAGATCCTGAGGGAAGACATGGGAAGTTTTTAATGATGATGCAGAACCAAAAGTTTTACACATTTTTTCAAATTTGTAAATTAGTTTGAACTTTGAATGCAACTATTTCATAACGTGGTGTACATGTCGGTGTGTTCATAGGAGTTTGCACTTGATTACGGACAAAATGTAATTCAGAATTCCCTTCCCAAAGCTCGTGCAAAGCCAGATAACTAATATCAGGGAGATATGGTTGGATTACACATCAATGACATTATCCCGTACAGGCAACCACAGCATCTCGCTTGCTGTAATTAGTTTCAAACGTTCACTTCCGTTCCTGGTATAATCCCAAACATATCCTCTCATCTCCTCATCTATCAACATCTCCGCCCTCGTATCTACTTTTTACGTGCCTGTACATAAGTGTACCTTCTTCATTTATCACAAGCGACCGGGTTCATGACCAAAGTACGTTCTCGGTCAAGCTGTTCGTTCTGCAAATACGCTATATTGGAGTTTTTTTGGGGATGGAGTCACGTGGTCAAACATAATACAAATATATTATTTTATTTAACGAGCATACACCCAAACGTATACATATCAGATTTGTTATAATGCCAGTGACGCGTACTAAACTGCTTGTACTTCACCAATAACCACAAAATAAGAGGAAACTGTTATTATTCTATAATAAAAACATCCCTTATTATTTTTATGTTGTCAAATTGTGTAGGTATAATAGATTCATCAACCTAAAAATCCCACAATAGTGTTCGTGTAGTTGCCAAGCCAGCCGTATCTAAGCAGACTAGCTCTGCAGATACCAACAATGAGATGCAGCCAAGCCAGCCGTATCTAAGCAGACTAACACTGCAGATACCAACAATGAGATGCAGCCAAGCCAGCCGTATCTAAGCAGACTAACACTGCAGATACCAACAATGAGATGCAGCCAAGCCAGCCGTATCTAAGCAGACTAGCTCTGCAGATACCAACAATGAGATCCACTCGCTAGCAGGTCAAGTACTGTCTTGATGAACGTGGCAAGAAGCGCACTTGATGTTATGTTCTATTCAGACTCGCCCTAGGCCGGTGTGTTGTGCTCATATACCGCCTCTGTTGTGTTGTGTCGGTGCACGACGCAGCGCGCATGCGCCAGACAGATGCTGTCGTCATAGATGAGTGATTGGTAGCCAGCCAGCTAGCCCCAGTCTCACCGACAGATGCTGTCGTCATAGATGAGTGATTGGTAGCCAGCCAGCTAGCCCCAATCTCACCAACAGATGCTGTCGTCATAGATGAGTGATTGGTAGCCAGCCAGCTAGCCCCAGTCTCACCGACAGATGCTGTCGTCATAGATGAGTGATTGGTAGCCAGCCAGCTAGCCCCAATCTCACCGACAGATGCTGTCGTCATAGATGAGTGATTGGTAGCCAGCCAGCTAGCCCCAATCTCACCGACAGATGCTGTCGTCATAGATGAGAGATTGGTAGCCGGCCAGCTAGCCCCAATCTCACCGACAGATGCTGTCGTCATAGATGAGTGATTGGTAGCCAGCCAGCTAGCCCCAATCTCACCGACAGATGCTGTCGTCATAGATGAGTGATTGGTAGCCAGCCAGCTAGCCCCAATCTCACCGATAGATGCTGTCGTCATAGATGAGTGATTGGTAGCCAGCCAGCTAGCCCCAATCTCACCGACAGATGCTGTCGTCATAGATGAGTGATTGGTAGCCAGCCAGCTAGCCCCAATCTCACCGACAGATGCTGTCGTCATAGATGAGTGATTGGTAGCCAGCCAGCGAGCCCCAATCTCACCGACAGATGCTGTCGTCGTAGATAAGTGATTGGTAGCCAGCCAGCTAGCAAGCAATCTCAACGACAGATGCTGTCGTCATAGATGAGTGATTGGTAGCCATCCAGCGAGCCCCAATCTCACCGACAGATGCTGTCGTCATAGATGAGTGATTGGTAGCCAGCCAGCTAGCCCCAATCTCACCGACAGATGCTGTCGTCATAGATGAGTGATTGGTAGCCAGCCAGAAAAAAATTACATAAAAAATAATACATTATCAGAAAAAAAACGACTTCAATGTTGTTGTCAATTTTCATATTTTGTTTCATCAGATCGTATTCTTGGTCATTTTTTAAGTCCAATGAGACTCTGTGTTCGTAAATCAATCTGTATTTGTAGTTACAATTACAATACGAATGAATCGAGATACATTGAGATATATACATGCATACATTGAGAGCAGTGTGTTATATACCAGTGTAAGAAAAGATTCTTTCATCGTGTGGCGTGGTGTACGTGGTAGCCGGCTTACTGTTTTAGAGGTCCGGGGTTCGAGGCCCGTTAATACCACTCTTTTTTTCCATATTCATTGCAGCATAGTTGAGAAGGGTTTACATAGGGGAACTTTTTTTAAAGCACTCGTAGCTACCAAACGGGTAGTTTAAATTTGTTTTTTATTTTTTATTTTGTTGTTGTCACTTATCTAGACTTCTCAAAGGGTAAATTATGCTGGAGGCCATACCTACAAAGAAACAGGCGCCCAAAATTTCAAAAATACTCTCAGAAGAGCAGAATCGGAGAATTTTGAAACTTTTATTTTTGTTATATATTTTTTTAATGCAAAACATATCAAAAGAGTGATGAATAAGAGGGAATAGACAACAACAAAAATTCTATATCAAACTGTTTACCCGTAAAAAAATAAAAACCTCCAAAAATCCACTATTTTTGTTACCTGAAGTTGGCGTCGCCTCACCACGACCTGTGCAAACCGACGCTACCGACGCTCATACTACGTCACCAAAGATTCTTACTGACCTTAAGTTCGACGCTATGACTAACTAGGTACCACCGTTCATACACAATCGGTACCGAAAGTAGAACTTGACAAGAAAATCTTTAAAATTTCGGCGACGCCTGACGTCGTTCACAACAAACATAGCGACGATAATCTTTTTTAAAGTAGACAATTTTCAAATCTACTTTGCGAATTAAGTTTGAGATCGCCCAAATAAACAATATAGCCGTAAAGAATAAAATTCTAAAAACCAGAGTGTATTTGAGCACGTCTTTGACGACGCGTAGCGTCTCTCGTTAAAGGGTTAGGAAAAACATGATTAGAGTTTTTTCATTGGACATTTTTACTCTATACATAAATAATGTTAATGTTTGCTTTGCATTAACGGTTAGCCGAGAAAACATGTTTTAATGTTGGCTTGATGACGAGCTATATGAATACAACAAGCTATGCCATACATTGAGACCAGTGTGTTATGTACCCGTGTAGGCACCGCTGCTTCCATGGTGACACATAGCGTACGCAGTAACGCAGTGGCTTCGAATACTTGAGGTCTGGGGTTCGAAACCCATTACCATCAATTTTTTTTCTCCACCAAATTCACACATTTATATCATTTATATCTCATTTTGCGGGAGTTTTTTTATCATCAGATCGTATTGTTGGATATTTTTTAAATCCAATGAGACCCTCTGTTCGTAAATCCATATGTATTTTGGTTACATGCATACATTGAGAGCCGTGTGTTATCTATACCAGTCTTAGCAAACCAACTTCCATCGTGTGGTATGGCGTACTCAGAAGCGTCGTAGACTAGTGTTTAAGAGGTCCGGGGTTCGAGACCCGTTACCACCACGATTTTTTTCTTCCATATTCAGAGCAGCAAAGTTGAGAAGGGTTTACTAAGGGGAAATTTTTTTTTTAAGCGCTCGTAGCTACTAAACGGGATGCCCAAATTTGTTTCTATATTTTTTTTATTTTTTTTGCGTTAATTATCTAGACATCCTGAAAACGAAAATATGCTGGAGGTCATACTTACAGAGATACAGGCGCCCAAAATTTCAAATTTTGTCTCAGAAGAGCACAATCGGAGAATTTAGAAATTTTTAATTTTTTTTATTTTTTAAAAAATACGAAACATATCAAGAGAGCTATGAATACGAAGAAACTAACAACCAAAAAATTCTTACTTAAACCGTTTACCCGGAAAAAAATAAAAACCTCCAAAAATCCACTATTTTGGTTACCTGAAGTTGGCGTCGCCTCACCACAACCTGTGCAAACCCACGCTACCGACGCTCATACTACGTCACCAATGATACATACTTACCTTAAGTTCGACGCTACGACTAACTAGGTACCACCGTTTATCCACAATCGGTACCGAAAGTGGAACTTGACAAGAAAATCTTTAAAATTTCGGCGACACCTGACGTCGTTCACAACAAACATAGCAGGACGATGATTTTTTACAAAGTAGACAATTTTTAGATCTACTTTAAAAATTGAGTTTGAGATCGCCCAATTAAACAATATAGCCGTAAAGAATATAATTCAAAAAAACAGTGTGTATTTGAGCACGTCTTTGACGACGCATAGCGTCTCTTGTTAAAGGGTTAAGAAAATAATGATTAGAGTTTCTCTATTGAACATTGTTACTCTATTAAAAAATAATGTTGTTGTTTGCTTTGCATTAACGGTTAGCCGAGAAAACATGTTTTAATGTTGGCGTGATGACGAGCTATCTGAATACAACAAGCTATGCCATACATTGAGACCAGTGTGTTATCTACCCGTGTAAGCATCCTTGCTTTCATCGTGACCCATAGCGTACGCATTAACGCAGTGGCTTCGAATACTTGAGGTCTGGGGTTCAAAACCCATTACCACCAATTTTTTTTTTTCCACCATATTCACACATTTTTATCATTTATATCTCAATTTGCGGGAGTTTTTATCATCAGATCGTATTCTTGGATATTTTTTAAATCCAATGAGACCCTCTGTTCGTAAATCCATATCTATTTTGGTTACATGCATACATTGAGAGCCGTGTGTTATCTATACCAGTCTAAGCGAACTAACTTCCATCGTGTGGTATGGCGTACTCAGTAGCGTCGTAGACTAGTGTTTTAGAAGTCCGGGGTTCAAGACCCGTTACCACCACGATTTTTTTCTTCCATATTCAGAGCAGCAAAGTTGAGAAGGGTTTACTAAGAGGAAATTTTTTTTTAAGCGCTCGTAGCTACTAAACGGGATGCCCAAATTTGTTTCTATATTTTTTTTATTTTTTTAGCGTTAATTATCTAGACATCCTGAAAACGAAAATATGCTGGAGGTCATACTTACAGAGATACAGGCGCCCAAAATTTCAAATTTTGTCTCAGAAGAGCACAATCGGAGAATTTAGAAATTTTTAATTTTTTTTATTTTTTAAAAAATACGAAACATATCAAGAGAGCTATGAATACGAAGAAACTGACAACCAAAAATTTTTAACTTAAACCGTTTACCCGGAAAAAATAAAAACCTCCAAAAATCCACTATTTTTGTTACCTGAAGTTGGCGTCGCCTCACCACGACCTGTGCAAACCGACGCTCATACTACGTCACCAATGATACATACTTACCTTAAGTTCGACGCTACGACTAACTAGGTACCACCGTTTATCCACAATCGGTACCGAAAGTGGAACTTGACAAGAAAATCTTTAAAATTTCGGCGACACCTGACGTCGTTCACAACAAACATAGCAAGACGATGATTTTTTTCAAAGTAGACAATTTTTAGATCTACTTAAAAATTGAGTTTGAGATCGCCCAATTAAACAATATAGCCGTAAAGAATATAATTCAAAAAAACAGTGTGTATTTGAGCACGTCTTTGACGACGCGTAGCGTCTCTTGTTAAAGGGTTAAGAAAATAATGATTAGAGTTTCTCTATTGGACATTGTTACTCTATACAAAAATACTGTTGTTGTTTGCTTTGTATTAACGGTTAGCCGAGAAAACATGTTTTAATGTTGGCGTGATGACGAGCTATCTGAATACAACAAGCTATGCCATACATTGAGACCAGTGTGTTATCTACCCGTGTAAGCAACCTTTCTTCCATCGTGACCCATAGCGTACGCAGTAACGCAGTGGCTTCGAATACTTGAGGTCTGGGGTTCGAAACCCATTACCACCAATTTTTTTTTTCCACCATATTCACACATTTTTATCATTTATATCTCAATTTGCGGGAGTTTTTATCATCAGATCGTATTCTTGGATATTTTTTAAATCCAATGAGACCCTCTGTTCGTAAATCCATATCTATTTTGGTTACATGCATACATTGAGAGCCGTGTGTTATCTATACCAGTCTAAGCGAACTAACTTCCATCGTGTGGTATGGCGTACTCAGTAGCGTCGTGGACTAGTGTTTTAGAGGTCCGGGGTTCGAGACCCGTTACCACTACGATTTTTTTCTTCCATATTCAGAGCAGCAAAGTTGAGAAGGGTTTACTAAGGGGAAATTGTTTTTTTAAGCGCTCGTAGCTACTAAACGGGATGCCCAAATTTGTTTCTATATTTTTTTTATTTTTTTGTGTTAATTATCTAGACATCTTGAAAACGAAAATATGCTGGAGGTCATACTTACAGAGATACAGGCGCCCAAAAATTCAATTTTTGTCTCAGAAGAGCACAATCGGAGAATTTAGAAATTTTTAATTTTTTTTATTTTTTAAAAAATACGAAACATATCAAGAAAGCAATGAATACGAAGAAACTGACAACCAAAAAATACTTTCTTAAACCGTTTACCCGGGAAAAAATAAAAACCTCCAAAAATCCACTATTTTGGTTACCTGAAGTTGGCGTCGCCTCACCACGACCTGTGAAAACCGACGCTACCGACGCTCATACTACGTCACCAATGATACATAATGACCTTAAGTTCGACGCTACGACTAACTAGGTACCACCGTTCATCCACAATCGGTACCGAAAGTGGAACTTGACAAGAAAATCTTTAAAATTTCGGCGACGCCTGAAGTCGTTCACAACAAATATAGCACGACGATGATTTTTTTCAAAGTAGACAAGATTTGAAAATTAAGTTTGAGATCGCCCAAATAAACAATATAGCCGTAGAGAATATAATTCAAAAAAACAGAGTGTATTTGAGCACGTCTTTGACGACGCATAGCGTCTCTTGTTAAAGGGTTAGGAAATTAGGGATTAGAGTTTTTTCATTGAACATTCTTATTCTATACATGAAACATGTCAATGTTGGCTTTGCATTAACGGTTAGCCGAGGACACATGTTTTAGTGTTGGCGTGATGACGAGCTATCTGAATACAACAAGCTTTGCCATACATTGAGACCAGTGTGGTATCCACCCGTGTGAGCAACACTGCTTCCAACGTGACCCATAGCGACGCAGTAACGCCGTGGCTACGAATACTTGAGGTTTGGGGTTCGAAACCCATTACTCCCAATTTTTTTCTTCCACCATAGTCACACTTTTATATCGTTTATATATCAATTTGCGGGAGTTTTTATCATCAGATCGTATTCTTGGATATTTTTTAAATCGTATGAGACCCCCTGTTCGTAAATCCATATCTATTTTGGTTACATGCATACATTGAGAGCCGTGTGTTATCTATATACCAGTGTAAGCGACCCAACTTCCACCGTGTGGTATGGCGTACTCGGTAGCGTCGTGGACTAGTGTTTTGGAGGTCCGGGGTTCGAGACCCGTTACCACCACGATTTTTTCTTCCATATTCAGAGCAGCAAAGTTGAGAAGGGTTTACTAAGGGGACATTTTTTTTAAAGCGCTTGTAGCTACCAAACGGGAGGCCCAAATTTGTTTCTGTATTTTTATATTTTGTTTGTTTTGCGTTAATTATCTAGACATTTTGAAAACGAAAATATGCTGGGGGTCATACTAACAGAGATACAGGCGCCCATAGTTAAAAAAAAAACTCTCAGAAGAGTAGAATCGGAGAATTTTGAAATTTGTATTTTTTTTAAGTTTTTTTAAAATGCGAAATATATTAAGAGAGCGACGAATAAGAGGGAATTGACAACCAAAAAAATTATATCTCAAACCGTTTACCCGTAAAAAAATAAAAACCTCCAAAAATCCACTGTTTTGGTTACCTGAAGTTGGCGTCGCCTCACCACGACCTGTGCAAACCGACGCTACCGACGCTCATACTACGTCACCAAGGATTCTTACTGACCTTAAGTTCGACACTAACTAGGTACCACCGTTCATCCACAGTCGGTACCGAAAGTGGAACTTGACACGAAAATCTTTAAAATTTCGGTGACGCCTGCCGTCGTTCACAACGAACATAGCAAGACGATGATTTTTTTTTTAAAGTAGACAATTTTCAGATCTACCGCGGGAATTTACTCGAAGATCCCCCAAGTAAACAATTTAGCCGTTAAAAATATAATTTTTAAAATGCAACTTTTGACAAAACAAAATTTAATAAAATTTAAATTCTTTGTAGAAGTGTACGAAAGACACTAAGACTTCTTGTTTGGTGGCAAAACAAGATTCAATATAACAAAATATATGAAAATCTAGGACAACGAACAACAAAATATATGTCGACTTATGTTTGCCTCAGTCACATCATATATGAACGTAGTGCCAGACCCTTCGTTGACATGTTTGCCCCAGTCACATCATATATGAACGTAGTGCCAGACCCTTTGTTGACATGTTTGCCACAGTCACATCATATATGAACGTAGTGCCAGACCTTTCGTTGACATGTTTGCCCCAGTCATATCATATGAACGTAGTGCCAGACCCTTCGTTGACATGTTTGCCCCAGTCACATCATATATGAACGTTGTGCCAGACCCTTCGTTGACATGTTTGCCACAGTCACATCACATGAACGTAGTGCCAGACCCTTCGTTGACATGTTTGCCTAGTCACATCATATATGAACGTAGTGCCAGACCCTTTGTCACATGTTTGCCACAGTCATATCATATGAACGTAGTGCCAGACCTTTCGTTGACATGTTTGCCACAGTCATATCATATGAACGTAGTGCCAGACCTTTCGTTGACATGTTTGCCACAGTCACATCATATGAACGTAGTGCCAGACCCTTCGTTGACATGTTTGCCACAGTCACATCACATGAACGTAGTGCCAGACCCTTCGTTGACATGTTTGCCACAGTCACATCGTATGAACGTAGTGCCAGACCTTTCGTTGACATGTTTGCCACAGTCATATCATATGAACGTAGTGCCAGACCCTTCGTTGACATGTTTGCCCCAGTCACATCATATGAACGTAGTGCCAGACCCTTCGTTGACATGTTTGCCCCAGTCACATCATATGAACGTAGTGCCAGACCCTTCGTTGACATGTTTGCCACAGTCACATCACATGAACGTAGTGCCAGACCCTTCGTTGACATGTTTGCCACAGTCACATCGTATGAACGTAGTGCCAGACCTTTCGTTGACATGTTTGCCACAGTCACATCATATGAACGTAGTGCCAGACCCTTCGTTGACATGTTTGCCACAGTCACATCACATGAACGTAGTGCCAGACCCTTCGTTGACATGTTTGCCACAGTCACATCATATGAACGTAGTGCCAGACCCTTCGTTGACATGTTTGCCGCAGTCACATCATATGAACGTAGTGCCAGACCCTTCGTTGACATGTTTGCCACAGTCACATCATATGAACGTAGTGCCAGACCCTTCGTTGACATGTTTGCCACAGTCACATCATATGAACGTAGTGCCAGACCCTTCGTTGACATGTTTGCCACAGTCACATCATATGAACGTAGTGCCAGACCCTTCGTTGACATGTTTGCCACAGTCACATCATATGAACGTAGTGCCAGACCCTTCGTTGACATGTTTGCCACAGTCACATCACATGAACGTATTGCAGACCCTTCGTTGACATGTTTGCCACAGTCATAGCATATGAACGTAGTGCCAGACCTTTCGTTGACTATACCTCCGTTTGCAAATCAAATAAAACATTCAAAAACATCCTGGAGAAAAACGTGAAATTTATAGAGGTGGCTTTTTAAATTCGTTATATTGAAGGTAACGAGTCATTTCAATTAGCTAAATCATTGCCGGGCAATTAGACAAGAAAGAACCAATTCAAACTGCTTTTATCTGTGATTTACTGTTAAGAGATTACAAGGTTTAAGCTGATTAGCGGGGGTTCACGGTTGAAAACACAAATCACGCGAAGAATTTCGCCGCCCAAGACCAAACGACAAATTAGTGAAATAATTCAGGCCATCTGTGCGGTCGTGTTATGCTGACATACAAGCCAATCAGCCAATCAGCTAATATGACTATATGTGACACACAATTCTGCATCGGACTAGAGCCCTCCCCCCCCTCCTCATTTTAATTATGTCACAGAAACTATAAACTTAACTCTTTCCTAGTCTCGAAAATAATGTAGGCTATATATATTATGTCAAAATGGACAGAAGACAATAATTTTCACACCAACTCTTTTTGGCACAATATTTGAAAAATCAATATATTTTCTTAGTTTCTACCACAAACAGTAGGGATCATTTCCTCATCACTTATACTAAAATAAGATTTAGTGTGCGAAAAATGTTTAAATGGAAACAAATATAAAAAAATCACTTCTTGTATAAGTTCTACGTCATGCGGTTACTAAAGATGGTTTCATTGTATTTTGTCATTGATATAATATGCCAAATAGTTGTTATAGCTTAGTCCAAAGCCTATACAAGCCATTGTTCTACTTTGAAAATTTTATTGTTTGTAAGATAATTCGTGAACATTCTAAGAAGCGGTAGGCCTACTTGAAGGAAGCGATTGTTTTACTTTCTGCTGATATGTTGTTGTATCGATGAACACAAGCTCTCCTTCCATCCCTTATCTGAATATTACTTGAGTGGGCTGGCACTACATCCCCAGACGCCGGGGCATTCTGGCTTTTGCACTCAGCATAATAGAAGTATATTATTCGATTTGGAAATGTATCTTCTTCAGGATAGGGAGACTCGCAAAACATGAAATTATAAACATATGTGAGAGGGGATGTTTGCTTATTTAAATATAATAACATTTGCCGCTTCTTATGTGGTTATTAGGAGATTAGAAGCAGTTTAAAACCACAAACATTTATTTAAACTTTATTGATTTATAAGAGTTATGGGTGTACGTAGTTTAAAAAAATTGTCTATTTGCATTAGGTATTTTTTACTACGAGGATCCATCGTACTAAGAAAATACATCCAATATGGCTTCTTTTAAATCTTGTGTTTTCGCCCTTCGAAATGTTATTTATTTACTTTAACAAAGATCAAAATTGGAAATTACCGATACAATACTATTCGATACACATGTGACAGGGGTCAAGGGATGTTTATTAAAGAATAATACCATTTGCCCCTTCTGACGTGGTTGTTGTAGGAGAAATTGTAAAGTACCAGTATGATGCTACTGGCTTCATTCAACTAGTGTGTAAACCCAAAAAAATGGTCCATCTTTTCAATTGACGGTGGCCACGCCCTTTCTACCCAACCCAACACCGAAAAGTGGAGACAAGGGAACAGCAACTCTAGCCCCCAGCTTAGCGCTTCGCCCGTGCTGGACTTGAAGGAGCAAATCCCAATAATCCTTTGGTTGGGTGTTGTAATTAGTAGCGGCGGTAATTAAGGCCAGTTGCCCCCGGGGATTACTTGAACTACGACAGTGCGGGCTCTATCGGAGAGCAACTGCAACTAGATTCCAAGTGATGCGCTCTAGTCCGACCTCAGAGCCCCTTTGATGCAGGTTGTGAGGACTTGCGATCTTCCGCTGATTAGAGCGCTCAGGCTCCATTAGTCACGCCCGCTTTGCTAGGAATGTCCAGGTATCCAACGCAAGGTCTGAAATGATCCCTAGACCCTTATGAATCTGTTTCAAAGAGATGTATATAGGTTCTAGAGAAGTAGAAAATTAAGTTCAACTTTGCTACTTCGTAAGCAGGAGACTAGTAGTTACGTTTGGACAATTTCATAACGATTCAATTTATTTGATTGTACGTCATACGACTACAAGAAATATTGTGATTCAATAGAAATTATCTACTAAAATATTAAAAAATAAAAGTAATAGCAAAAATATTCCTTTTCTACTTTAAATGAGGAGTGTAGAAAGCAGTTGAATACAATACGCGTAACAAACTTTTAGACGCTTCTTCAATGGTATCTCATTATCTATTGATATCGCTTTTCCTTTGAATTGCTTTTTCGTGAATGTATCCAATTTATCTTTACTACAACACCCAAGACAGTCGCCATCTTATCGTTAGTCGCTAGGGGAGTGAATGCAACACAATAGGGATATATAACGATGGGACACATCGTTGGACGCAAATGACAAACATTTGAAGAGAAGCAAAGAAATAGGAACAATAAGATTTGATGTTATATGAAAACAAAACGCACAATAGATAAGTGAAATATTAATCAACCCAGATTAGTTAAAAGAAATACAATATTAAACAGATACCAAATATAAGCATATAAATTATATGTGATTGTAATAACACTTTTTGTGAGAATCTTCAAATCAAATCAAATCAAATCAAATCAAATCAAATCAAATCAAATCAAATCAAATCAAATCAAATCAAATCAAATCAAATCAAATCAAATCAAATCAAATCAAATCAAATCAAATCAAATCAAATCAAATCAAATCAAATCAAATCAAATCAAATCAAATCAAATCAAATCAAATCAAATCAAATCAAATCAAATCAAATCAAATCAAATCAAATCAAATCAAATCAAGTGTATTAACAATTATCAATGTAAATTAATTTGTGTGTTATCATAAGCATGTCTATTAGTGGAAGTATTCATATTTCATATTGTAATCACAATGTCATGATTGATTGGTTTATTCTTTGTTTGCAACAGGAGTGAGATCGCACTTCTCCAAATGGTGTTGGACGAACTATGAGTTAATTTTCCAAATACATAGACATGCTACAGTGATATATGAGGTCTGCAAGAAAATGGCCCATATGTTCCGAGTGCCGAGTGAAGCGGGGGAAGACACGAGAAAGAGACCACATATAACATCTCCCGAGCATCCGAATCTGTACTCTATAATCATCGCACTCGAACACTGAACAGGGACGCTCCATTAATGAGATCCTGCCGGTTAACTGTCTTCATGATCGCACAAAGCCAGATAATCCACAGGGATAAACTTTTTAAACGCCTGTTGCGACCTGCGAGAGCTTCAGTGTCGGAGGGAGACGCAATTAAGCCTTTGATAAGCGGCATGTACTCATTGTGGAGCAGATAACGCATGGTAGCTGTAGGCATTGTCTCCATTTATACAGACTCACCCGTAATTGAATTGCTTTAGTTTAGACTTTTAGTATTGTTTAAATTTGACCTAAGCGAATGGATGTAAAACATTTGCAATTTGAGAAGCTATTTGCCGCGATGATATATTTAAAACTATGTGTATTAAACTCAGTTCATTTTCACACTCGTGTCAAATTTCGGAGACGTCAGTCGTCTTCGTCAGACACTGACACCCTGGCAAGTTTACAGCGTTCCCGGTGGTCCCGTCCGTCTATCAGACAGGAGTAAGGTCTAGCGTTGCCTGGCTCAATGAACTAGTACAACCATGTATACACTTGCCAGAGAGTCGGTGTTTGACGATGGAGATAAAATATAGGTCCACAGCAGCCTTGTGGATGCTGACGAATTGGCCCACCAAATGCCAATATTTGAAAAATACTCTCGTATTGGCCCCGACCCACTCATCTATGATGTTGGCAGCATTCACAAGGTGGATGTGGAACAGCTAGGAACCACCTCTCCGAACACTTAGACATATATTTGATTAACAATATTATGTTTTATTATTATCTGACGATGGGAGCCAGACATGATGCAGCATCATATTGATAATGAACGCTGTTTGAAAAGTTTGTCTGAACGGCAACTAGACTATTTCCTTGGACTTGACTAAGGCTATACGTGTAACTTAAAGGATTGAGAGGGGCAGAATTATTCCAGGCAACCAGTGATCGTGGGGGACTCCAGGGAAACGATGTCGGCCTCGATTGACAGCCCAACGTGAGCTCGGTTCAAATCTCAGCTTGGCCCCTCGTCTGTAACGGACGCGGGCAGGTCCAACTCTCACTGATCGGGGCAAATAGACTCAAACAGAAATGTTACTCGGACGTTTTAAAAGTCTGTGAACGAAAAGTTTTTCTCTTTCCAAATTACAGTGTTTTCTACTTTCTAAAAAGAGTTCCAAACCCGTTTAAGTAAATACTGTTCCCAAAAGACTGGGACTGAAAGAAGAAGTGAAAAGGTAGGCTACTATTCTTTTATCTGGCAATCTTATAAATTCGGACTGTGAAACGAGGAACTGATTGAATGGAGACATCACAGATAACTAATTACTATCTGTGGAGACATATTGCTCTACCAGTGTAGCAGATATCCACAGATAACTAATTACTATATGTGGAGACATATTGCTCTACCAGTGTACCAGGTATCCACAGATAGCTAAATACTATCTGTGGAGACATATTGCTCTACCAGTGTAGCAGGTATCCACAGATAAATTGTAATATACAAAGTTTACTACAATAATACAAAGTAGCATTTTCTTTAACTGAAACATTGGCATTATTTTCATTCAATATTATTACTAGGAGCTTTAGGACGTACTCGACAGCTATGGGTTATGTAACGCCTGCCGAATCAGGTCCATCATACACCGACGGAGTTGTCATAAGGGGAGTCAGGTAAGGGGTTGGAAGGGTGGGGGGAAGGGGGGGGGGGTTGTTCATGGCCTTTCAGGTCGCAAAAAGGGCCGATATGAATGAGAATAAAAAGACAGATGGAAAAGTAAAAAACAAGTGAGCAAGATTAGATAAATCAGCAAGGGATAAAGGACGAGAGCCCTCTTTGCGGGTACTGGTCACCACGGGGACGTTGTAACTAGTTTCTTGCAATAACACTGATTCATGTCATTTATTGCATTCAAAAAATAAATATGCAGCCAGACCTCATTTATGTCGCTCCCATCTCAAAGACTGGATCATCCGACCGCGAGTCAGCCCCGAAAATATGTGAATGAGGTATGTTTATTGTTTTACGGTGAAGAGATAAAACATTATCCAAACTCATTCTAAGCAGGCCTACATAACATATTATCTCTGGGCTCTTATTATGACATGAATCTTCCTCCCCTTATTGCGCGTTAGGCCTGTATTGCTGTAATTGAATGTCATTGATTAGGCCTATAGTAGAATGCAGAGCTGGGCAGTGTTGAAAATACCATGTATATATTTGAAACATATTTGTAGTTTGTATTGTGTATCGAAAATACCCGAGCTAAAAGTATCTTGTATTTTGTGTCGATAACACACTTTTCTAATTATTTTGTTTTTTTTACAAAATGCTTTTATAAAAAAAATACATATTTTCCTGTTTGCTTACTTTCTTATTACTTGCAATCCGACGGATTACGTCTGACTGCAAGACGGAACTACAAGAAAGAATTACCAAATATCCGTTCTATAAGATTGTAGCACAACCTAGCGGTGATAAGGACTACAGCAGGGCGATTCTGTATGGGCGACGATAAATTTATCAGCGGTTTTAGTCGTTACTGAAGGCGAATGCAAGGCGGTGATTGGCTCATCGCCTTCTTCTAACAACTGAAACCGGTGATAAACGTATCGTCGCCCATACAGAATCGCCTTGCAGACCCCCCCCCCCCCCCCCCCAGAAGTGCCAGCTTTAATGATTGCTTACAATGATGGTATCATATGGTACGGTAAATATTAAATAGTTATCATGAACCTTATTATTCAGATATATAGTTTTGGTAAAGACAGTATTACGCGTTTAATTATTTATAGTGAATGCAACCGAATACCAGTTCTTCAAAGAATCTAATTATCTAATTATCTAATTATCCCATTCGGCAGACTACCTGTAAACTTTTGAAAACATTGAAACCCACGTAAACATATTTTTGGCTATAATGCTGTGTGGGATAACTACCTCCCCCCACCCCTCCCCATTGTAACGACAAACGAGGAGCCGGTTTCGCGAATAATTTGACAATTCTTCCCAATCCTCCCCGCCCCGAAATATATATGCTAACACTCTCGCTACGCCAATGTATGTTATGTTTTTCTTGCAAGCAATGCAACCCTCAAAACCAGTGTTTGGCGAAGGCGGCTATTGCACGAACATTCGTGTTTGATTGCTGTTGTTTTGGATGAGATATAAATATAACTTATAGTTATTTCACCAATTTTATTGCCTGCAGTTTTGGATAATGCCCCCACGCACCCTCGGGCCTCGCGTCGATCTTCATTCACTTAGTGACAGAGTTTAGAAAATAAAAGGTCAAAGACGTTGCAAGCTTGGAAGATTTCGTTTCTAAAGAAACGTGAATAATTTGAGCAAACTTTAACAACTTTCGCTTCGCGGCAATTCATTGAGGTATCAAGATAATAGTTAATTATCGTTTCCTCAACTCCTACACAGACGTACAGTGGGGTTGGCGGGGAGGCATTGGGGATAGCGGCAGAGCATCGCGAGATAACTTGTCAAGTTGTGAAACACAAAAATAAATTACTGTTCCAAAAAAATCTTGAAACGAGTAAATCTATATTTCGACGCTATGTTCCAACATAGCGTTGGGTAAGGGGGTCTGTTTCCACCAGTGGTCTTGGGCATCACGGAACCAGCCCCGGCCTGCCAAACTCGTACTTCTCTCAAGACTGTAATAATATATAACCCTGTCGGGTTTTCTCTTCCTAGTCCCTACTACCCCTCTTCTCAGCTATCAATATTTTTGTATAGTAGCCGCCAATTTAGTAGAGCGCTTTCTCGAGCCCTATTGTACAAGCATTATACGCATCTTTAAACTCGACATTAAGGTGGACAAAAGGCTGCAATTCCAACAGCAGGTGGAATATTGCACTACCCGTCTGGACAGAGAAAAACATCGACCTCAACTGGTCAACGGGTTTGCACACAGGTATGGCCATTACCCTAATGTTTTCATCGCAGGTAGTAACATTACCAGCACGTTCTTCGATGCACTGAAGCGCACTGGAGGGTGTCATTGGTAATGACAGGTTTTATTATTCATTGACAGGTTCAAGTTGTCGCATAACAGTTCAACCAAATACAAAGAAAAAGCCGGCGCTCTACTAAATTGGCGGCTACTGTATCTACTCTCCACTATATTTCATTAGTACTTAATTAGCTTATAGGTTGTCAATATCAATTTCTAATTGTAAAATGTAAAATTAAGGAATCTGTAAAGAGCTTGTTGTAACTCAAGATTCAACGTGTCAATAAAGATGACCTAATAACTTACATCTGCCTGAACCTGGTCTTCCCACTCTTTTATTTTCATTCTACAGCTCAAAAGCTGCTTATGACATTCTTGTTACCAGTGACTGTTTACCAGTTGTTCATTCATACAGAAGAATAAGTAATACAAGCAATAGTATTAGGACTATTCAGTGTTCCTTGTCAAACAATTACAATACCAACGCAATATTTCGGAAGCCGTATGATCAGCTTCTCTGTTAAAAATATAGAATTGATATTGCAATTGTTTGACAAGAAAGAGTGAATAGTCAGCTGATATTATCAACCAGTTTTTTTCAAGAACAATTAAACATGTCAAATTGTAATAATGATTGTTTACTCAGTGCCCACTCAGTACCGGTAACAAGAAGCCATGATTGTTAACTCAGTGCCCACTCAGTACCGGTAACAAGAAGCCATGATTGTTTACTCAGTGCCCACTCAGTACTGGTAACAAGAAGCCATGATTGTTTACTCAGTGCCCACTCAGTACCGGGGAAGCCATGATTCTTTACTCAGTGCCCACTCAGTACTGGTAACAAGAAGCCATGATTGTTTACTCAGTGCCCACTCAGTACTGGTAACAAGAAGCCATGATTGTTTACTCAGTGCCCACTCAGTACCGGTAACAAGAAGTCATGATTGTTTACTCAGTGCCCACTCAGTACTGGTAACAAGAAGCCATGATTGTTTACTCAGTGCCCACTCAGTACCGGTAACAAGAAGCCATGATTGTTTACTCAGTGCCCACTCAGTACCGGTAACAAGAAGCCATGATTGGTTACTCAGTGCCCACTCAGTACTGGTAACAAGAAGCCATGATTGTTTACTCAGTGCCCACTCAGTACCGGTAACAAGAAGCCATGATTGTTTACTCAGTGCCCACTTAGTACCAGAAACAAGCAAGAAGCCCTGATTGTTTACTCAGTGCCCACTCAGTACTGGTAACAAGAAGCCATGATTGTTTACTCAGTGCCCACTCAGTACCGGGGAAGCCATGATTCTTTACTCAGTGCCCACTCAGTACTGGTAACAAGAAGCCATGATTGTTTACTCAGTAACCACTCAGTACTGGTAACAAGAAGCCATGATTGTTTACTCAGTGCCCACTCAGTACCGGTAACAAGAAGCCATGATTGTTTACTCAGTGCCCACTCAGTACCGGTAACAAGAAGCCATGATTACTCAGTGCCCACTCAGTACTGGTAACAAGAAGCCATGATTATTTACTCAGTGCCCACTCAGTACTGGTAACAAGAAGCCATGATTGTTTACTCAGTGCCCACTCAGTACCGGTAACAAGAAGCCATGATTGTTTACTCAGTGCCCACTCAGTACCGGTAACAAGAAGCCATGATTACTCAGTGCCCACTCAGTACTGGTAACAAGAAGCCATGATTGTTTACTCAGTAACCACTCAGTACTGGTAACAAGAAGCCATGATTGTTTACTCAGTGCCCACTCAGTACCGGTAACAAGAAGCCATGATTGTTTACTCAGTGCCCACTCAGTACCGGTAACAAGAAGCCATGATTACTCAGTGCCCACTCAGTACTGGTAACAAGAAGCCATGATTATTTACTCAGTGCCCACTCAGTACCGGTAACAAGAAGCCATGATTGTTTACTCAGTGCCCACTCAGTACCGGTAACAAGAAGCCATGATTGTTTACTCAGTGCCCACTCAGTACCAGTAACAAGCAAGAAGCCCTGATTGTTTACTCAGTGCCCACTCAGTACTGGTAACAAGAAGCCATAATTGTTTACTCAGTGCCCACTCAGTACCGGTAACAAGAAGCCATGATTGTTTACTCAGTGCCCATTCAGTACTGGTAAAAGGAAGCCATGATTGTTTACTCTGTGCCCACTCAGTACCGGTAACAAGAAGCCATGATTGTTTACTCAGTGCCCACTCAGTACTGGTAACAAGAAGCCATGTTTGTTTACTCAGTGCCCACTCAGTACCGGTAACAAGAAGCCATGATTGTTTACTCAGTGCCCACTCAGTACTGGTAACAAGAAGCCATGTTTGTTTACTCAGTGCCCACTCAGTACCGGTAACAAGAAGCCATGATTGTTTACTCAGGGCCCACTCAGTACCGGTAACAAGAAGCCCTGATTGTTTACTCAGTGCCCATTCAGTACTGGTAACAAGAAGCCATGATTGTTGTCTCTGTGCCCACTTAGTACCAGTAACAAGCAAGAAGCCCTGATTGTTTACTCAGGGTGTGTTCCAACTTGATTTTCGCCTGCTAACCACTAACCTGCTACACACTAAACACTAACAGCTTTGGACACTTTACCTAGTATGCTAAAACAAAGTGTATTGTTATCCATCATCTGTCACACTGACCCTAGCCCAAATATCGGGTGGACATTAATATTAACAAATCTTAGCTCAGTTGATTCGGGAGTACTTACTACTTGCTGGTCTGCGGCTCCAAACTGAACGAAAACCGGAGCTGGTCGAAGAAAGTACTTTCTTCGAATGGCCAGTTTTCGTTCTGGTCACCTGCGAACGGACCTCCTCACTTCCACACTTTTAATTGACAACTTGACTTTTTAAATATTTGCTTTTCCTAAAAACCTTTACAACTCAAACCAACTCCCAGCTCACAGGCTGACCCTCCCACCACGGAGGCTAGACTGGCAACTGATTTGTTATTTATTAAAAAACATAGCAACTCAAAACAACAATCTTTAAAAGAACAAAAACTTGATTTATACTGTCTCCAACACCATAACATTGCCTTCTCAATTTCCATCTTTATAAGCTTCCTAAATACTCATGACACTGTTTGCTACCGATGTCACACATCTAATGGAAATAAATACGATAATAATACTTCCACTTACATTCAATTCCTGTTTGGGTATTTTCCTAACCTAAAAGTATCAACCATCCTGGTTTAGTGGGTTTGTCGGTGTCGTAGGGTACAATTTCGGCCACTTTCCACTAGCCAAATAAGTAGCATTGGTCGTCTGCTTGTGACGTCACAATTCCTTTCGATTAGTATAACTAAGCTTAGTCCACTACGAAACATACCCTCAGTGCCCACTACACATCTTGATTGCATGACATAACACGCGTAACCCTCAATTCTCTCAAAGCAAGTGTGGCCCCTTTTTTGATTTGTTGAGCCCTACCACGTGGCCATTCACATGTCTCTTCAAGATGGGAGCTGCAATTTATTTATTTATTTTTAAAAGACTTTGGCCAATCCTAACTGAAGGTTTTTTCAAACGTTTCTTCAGTTAAAAGGAGAGTTTTGGGATTAAGTCGTACACAATAACCCTGGACATTCCCTCCTCCCTGTTCCCACACACGCTACTGCTGTTTCAGCTTGGCAATCAGGGCAGGTCTCGGTTGTAGAACATACACATACACGTGATAGGGGAGATGAAGCAGTGGAGAAAACATTGGAGCGGGGATTAGGACCAGAGGCGGACTGAGGGGGTACGGGCCCCCTAGCTCCGTATCTGCCAGTCCGCCACTGATTAGGACTATTGAGAAAGAGAAGCGTGGTGGAAGGAGAGAGCTGGGGCACAAGTCCCAGACCCAAATACTGTCACTGGGGCGGCATAGGGACGAGGAATACTAGCGAGCGCTATAACGCAAGGTAAGACGGCCGCAAGCCGGGGAGGATGTTCAGGGCGAAGGATAAAGGTGGCCAAGATAGGAAGGAGGGGTACAGGGAGAGGGAACTAGAGGCAAGGGAGAGCAGACAGGAGATAGCATGGTGTAGTGCGGCATTAGGCATCGGTTGTAGAACATACACGTGATAGGGGAGATGAAGCAGTGGAGAAAACATCGGAGCGGGGATTAGGACCAGAGGCGGACTGAGGGGGTACGGGCCCCCTAGCTCCGTATCTGCCAGTCCGCCACTGATTAGGACTATTGAGAAAGAGAAGCGTGGTGGAAGGAGAGAGCTGGGGCACAAGTCCCAGACCCAAATACTGTCACTGGGGCGGCATAGGGACGAGGAATACTAGCGAGCGCTATAACGCAAGGTAAGACGGCCGCAAGCCGGGGAGGATGTTCAGGGCGAAGGATAAAGGTGGCCAAGATAGAAAGGAGGGATACAGGGAGAGGGAACTAGAGGCAATTGGAGAGCAGACAGGAGATAGCATGGTGTAGTGCGGCATGACGCTATTTCCATCCGAGCTGCAGAGGGCTATAAAACGCAAAGAGAAGAGAGAATAGGATGAAGGACAGGCAAGAGAAAGCAAGATAGGGAAGTGAAGTATGATAGGTAGAAGGAAAGAGGGACTGGAAGTGGTGAATCCCAAGGGGGCAAGAGGGAGATTACTTTGCTAACTGTGTAGTGTCAAACTGCACTGTGTTCAATCCATGACTCAAATAGTGTCCAATAAAGAATGTAAAAGTACCATGCATCTCCCCCCCCAAAAGAGCAAAGACAGAGCAATGAGTGTTTTATAATACTTTTACAGAGTAATTGCTGTATTGTTTATTATTTTTTCTTCAAGGTAATCTAATTATTTATTTACTATCTTTATTACATTAAATGACAAGACTATTGTAAATTGTAAACAAAACAAAAACTGACCTACATATTATTACAGTATTGGCAACCAAATCTATCTATTCCACTTCCAGATTCGATTAGTTCAAACTGTGTGATAAGTTCAAAGTGAGTGTTCGATAGTGTTTTGTTCGATAAGTTCAAAGTGAGATGGCTACTTACCAGTTGCCAGAACAGTGGGCAAGCCATCCAACAAGCAAGTACGTAGCTCATATTAATGGTAATAAATACTGTATTACTCAAATTAAAACGGGCCTCAATTCTTACCACACTGTACCAGCTCCACCTCCATTAGTCATTACTACACAAACAAATATCAAAAACATTTCCTAAAACAGTAACTCTTGAGTGGGAAATTGCAGAGGGATATGGAGGTTAAAACAAAGAAAGTCAATAACAATGTGATCATATAATTTTTTTATTGAAAGCACAAGAATACTTTTCCCAATGATATATAATCTTTCCTGCTCAGTGTTCACTGGACCATTTTAGAAAGGTCAGTCAGAAGTAAAGGCCTAAGGGACAAGCTACAAATTACAGATAAAACCCGTCGAGAGAGGAATCGGTCTAAATAAACGAATGGAAGCCAAAGATGGGAAGAAAAATTTTACGGTGGATGTACGGACAAATTTACAATTAATAAAATTTGCGGTGATTACAATGATGACAATGTACACAATTTATTAGCATGCAAGCAACTTAACCTTTACTTAAAAGACGTGATGATTGTGTTATGGATTTGATCAATTTTCGAAGCTTATCATTGCTGTTTTCGACTGTATCCTTTAAATTTTTCTGGGCTAAAACTACTTTTGTGACTAGCAACTACTATTTATAATAACAATTAATTGCTAACTGTATCTTGTGTTTGTTTTCAAATTGCTTAAAAATACATAGGTTAATAATAATAATAATAATAATAATAACATGATTTGAAAACATGGACAAACTTTTCTTGAAACATTTACAAAGTAAGCAGCAAGGCAGCATCATGTTATAATATAGTAATAGTCGAACGACGATCGGTCAATATATATCAAGATGTACTAGTCCCAATCTCATTCCACTCACGTACATCAAGCCCCACCAAAGAAATTAGATATATTTATAAAACAAACATTTTAGATGCAAACGATAAATGATATGATTGTACGTGTTTTCCATGTCCAAGTTTACAGACATTACGAAACGTCAACACAGTTTGCACATATGAACAGCAAATGAAATACATTTCACAATGAACTCAATGATAAGCAGACTTTTAATTCTAGATAAAAAAAAATATGAAAGAAAATTTGTCAAGTTCCGTTCATTCTAAGCATGTATATTATCTACACTATCATAAACTTGTGATATTTTAAAAGCACCAGTAGCATAAAGCTAGTTGTAAACATATTGCATACAGTTTTATTTATATTCCTAATTGATTGCAATTTTACCTTCCAACGTGCATTCAAAGATTCAAGATTAATTTTTAGCTGGCTATTTCTTGCTACTTAATAAATACTCCACAGTTTTCGTCCTTAATCTTAGAAGGAACGTGACTTGACGCTATATATTTAGAAGAGAAGTATGAAAATGATCCAAGGAATATGATGCACCGTATGACAGTAACAGGACGTTTGGTTCCGTTGTAGTGGTATCAGAACGAGACCTGCAGAGGTGCTGCCGTGGAGGGGCTGGTGACGTTCTTCACAACTAATTAACTGCAAAAGAAAATACCACACACTGAGTATCCCTTCATACAATTAATGACAATATAATTGCAAAAGAGAATAATGAATAGACTGTAAAATAGGATTTAAATTTTCATTACAGTCATTATCTCTATTTGCCTGCACTTTCTATAATCTCTGCTTCTTGGATCAGTAAGGAGAATGCATTAATTTCTTAACTTTATAGTATACATGAGGTTAGTTATACTTCCGTGATAAGACGATTGATCAGATTACCAAGTAGTGTTGCCACAAGTAGGCTTACACTCGTTAACATGCAATTTGCCAGCAGCCCGATATACAGTCAAGCCACCTTGCACAAACTGGCAACATGTCCACTATTGCAACTTCTCAGCAATAAAAGTTAGCAATCTTCAAAGTAGTGCGTGATCATTGACACGAGAGATCTCTATAGAACGGACAATGAGTATGCACAACACAGTTGCGCGACACACTCGATCAATTGTCTATCACGGGCATTACATCGCAAGACAGTACCAACACGTGAATCCAAGTCACTGTTTATACGAAGGCAGAGGCAGTGTTGACAGCCCTGGCACACGGTGATAAACAGTTCATTCACTCCTCCGAGAGGAAGACAACCTCTTCACTCTTACGCAACATCTCTACAATGTTCGACCTCTTGGACCACGCAAAGCACAATAGACATTCAAGAAAACATGTGTTAAATGCAAATCTGCTACTACTACTTTTCTATCAATCTCGTCCTGAACACAATCGACAAGTTTATGTAAAGCAACCATGTAATGAGATACTGCACAGTCAACTGCATCCATCACGTTGTAGGGTCAACATGAGCCAACTAGTTACAATGATTTGCTGCGTGTATACAACTACTTTTCAGTCTAAGCATGAATATAATTATGTTTCATATACCTTTCTTCTTGGACTATTACAGTGGAGATAATGGACAATGACCACAGCCCAGTTTTTCAATCGGTCATTAAGGGGGGGGGGGGGGGGGGCCTTAGCTGAGTGTCCTATATCTGAATAGGGTTTGTTGGGTTGAAAATTACGGACCATCAGCTAATGGTCCCGTTAATGACCCGTTAACCGATTGGTGTTTAGATTTAACTTTTAAATTGCTATGTACTGAGATCTCTCTCTAAAACGAATTCCTTAGTTACCTTGTTTTCAGAGAGACGGATTAATTGGAGTACTATAATGAGTATTTAATGAGTAATGTATAACATGCCTAAATGTGTAAACAAAAAACGAGCTGTCGAATGAAAAGACTCATCAATTGACTTCACACAACGCAATTATTACGTAGTAGGCTACTTGACCATTGTAAAATAACGCACTATCCAACTAAACACAGACGTTTGTCACAGACACAAAATATTGTTTTTCTCACATTAGTTTCAAGTAAATTCTGTCAACCAATGTACTATAAACTATAATCAACTTCTTTGTATAACTTTGATAAATAAATTGCTGGCAATACTTCTTACACTGTCTACCGATCTTACCACAAATGCTATTACACAATTCACAACAGATGGAATCACAATCAGCTCACCACAAACTCTACACATATTATGTGCACATACATAGGTTATTAAACAGTTTCAATATTCCCACTCAAAGTATTACGAATAAATACCAGCTCTACAAATACTAACCAACACAAGTACAAACTAGATTTGATTTGAATGTTTCTTATATTATAGATCCATATAGGTAGTACAACACATGCTAATGTATCGTAGGCACAAGTCCCATAACATGACAGAACAGCAGCACTTACCTGTAGCCACAGGCATCAAAGAGACAACTAGATGCTACAATGCAAAGAACAGTCAATACAATCCATAAGAGCACACTTGGTAATGGTATTGTGGAACAGACACGTTCTTTAAAATTGATACTTCTCCTTACTTTTCTGTTCTTTCTTTGTGATTACGTAGAATGATATTGTCTTTCCTTTTTTTACCCTTATGCCTATATCTGTTATTTTTTATTTTTTTTTATTTTACACCATGCCACTTGTACAGGGTACAAATATTGGTACAAACTATGTACAAATATGTGTACATTTATTATTTCATTGTTCAATGTTCTCTTTAGTTAAGTTTTGTTGTTGTGTTATTTTTTATTCTGTTAGTTTTTTTTGTACCGCTAGTGTGTATAATTACATGACTGTATTACTGTCCTTTATAAATCAGTTAAATAACTGATTAAAATAGACATAAAACAAATAAATTAAGTGTAAACATAAAAACAAATCAATACTATAATAGTGCTCTTAAAGAGTTTAGCGGGAATTTACGTTTCACAATGTCTGTACTATATGTAGTCCACCCCACACACTTAGTTGTTCGTGCTATTGGTATGATGTAAAACAAACAACATCACTGTTCAGTATATCTTATACAAAATAAACTTAGGGGTCAACATATATGTTTAATGTACTATGTATATACAAATGTATTATGCAATCAATATGTATGGAAATAAATTTACTATAAATTGCATTAATAACCATCATTATTGTATATGAATTATGTGTTATAGTTTGTTGTAGTATTGTTATTTATAAATGCCAAAAAATACAGCAATACCGTCATCATAATGCATAAGCCTAATGGCTTAAGTGCAGCAAATGATAATTGTTTTAGTTTTAGTAACTATACAAATATGGAGAACATTTCCAACCTAGCTTGGTTTACAATTTATCTAGAATTGCTGTCTCTTTGATACCTTGAGGACAAGTGACTTCAAAAACATTTATACAAAACAGAATATGTTCACCTTAGAACTAAAAAGGAGTAACCTGTTCAGTGAAACCCCCATTCATCATTGTTTATTATTACAATGCTTTCTGTGCTGTATTAAGACATTTCCTGGTGGTACTTTACAATAATAAGTCCTATCAAAATAAGAATAGGCATTTCACTGTACATAGGATTTACCAACTAAAGAGAGAGAAGACCAGTAAAACAAATAAAAGATTTTTTGCAAAACATAAATGAGGAAAAACTTGCAGAATCGAACATGCAAATGATAAGATTTGTACTATTCTATCGTGCAATGGCCATCAACACACATACCTTTAACTCCAGCTACGGTATGATGCTGAAAATGGGTCCACACTTGTTTACATGTAACTGAACTCATGTTCCAAGCTTCGAAATATGTGGCCCATCACGATCGATCGTAACATTCCCTTTTGGATTTTTTTCATATCCAAGTCATAAAATTGTTTCTTTTGAATTGTTTAGCTATGACAAATTTTATCATATCTTTCTCCTCTGAGATATATATATATATACTGCATATTAAAAAATAAATGTGGCTTAACTGTTATGTTGAAAAATTGTTATCCAAATTGACAAGCAACCTAATCTGCACATTGAACAACAGAAAGGTAATGATTTGAATCAAGATTTATCCACAGTATTTAACTATACTATAATGGCAAACATAATGACGACAGACTGGTTGGGATATATGGCGGGTATATTCAATGGCTCACTCTAATACAGCCCTCCAAAGTTGTACGCTATCCTACATAGTCCTACGCATCTTCATCCATCATCATCATTATTTTAGTTAAAATATTTTCTACAGTAATTTTGTTTTTACATTTACTACAATCAAACATAACAGTGTAACCTCGAGTTAGTTTCCATAACAATACGGAATATGGATTAATGAAACCTGAACTGAATACGTAAATGTTTTTATACATAGTAGCCAACAAGATTAACTCTGTAAAGCTGTATGCGAATGGCCCATAATGGAGAAATTTAGCAAACACAAGAAAATACCTAAATAATATAGATAAGTTATTTTAGCATTGTTGCAACAAAGGGGCAGGTTCAAGGAAAAGCACGTACAAAAACTAGTATGGATGTTAAAAACACACTGGCAAGAATTATGTGCAGTATTGTTCTGGATATATTTCACGGTTACACAAACAAAATTATACATTGCAAAATTAAAACAAAATTACTGAAAATATATTGAATAATAAATTGTATTTACTCTTGAGATGGAATTAGAACATAACGAAACATTGGAGTCAAGAGTTTATAGGAAAATTGAAAACATTAATTGCTTAGGAGTGAAATAATTAGTTTGAAAAAAACAGAGAAACTGTTTCACTGGCAATGCCTAGTAAATGATTAAAAAGCTGAGACCTTCTGTATTACGTATCTGCAAAAACACCCTAAATGCAAAATGCCTCAAAATTCCTATGTCTCCAGGATACATGTGGGTCGGACTTAGAAAATCATTTGCCACCATTGGGAGGGTAAATATTTATTCTTTATCAATAATCTGATGAATGAAAGATAGTTCTTAAGTACAACTGTATTACTGATTTTTAGAGTTTGAAATCATTAACAATCTAGAATATCATGATCTAGGGCCAGTAAAAAGGGCAGAAAATTATCCCAGAACTCCATCACAAATTAGCCATTTATATTATTTGTTTATTTATGTAGCAGGCACTCTTGAAAAAAATATAACACCGACTTTAACCACTTTCCTTCACAATAAGCGTACATAGATTTAAAATCACAATTCTCATATATGTATTTTTCCTCATTTATGTTTGATACCATTACCAGTCCTCTCAATAAATAAAAATATGGAACTATTACATTAATAGGTAGGCTACAAAATATATACATTCACATAATGACATTCAAATCGATAAGCACACTTCAAAGGTTCAATTCATACGCAGCAACCACCAAAACAATAGCCTACTCCTTCATTACACAGTGATATATCGTAGTTCAAAACTTGACAAAGACAAGGCAAAATTACTGGATTAGTCACAAGTTAATTTATTTTATTTTGTCACAACAAATGCCAAGAAGTGAATTGTGTGGAGTTACCAATTAAAGCACTTACAGATAGTCGACTAAACAATCAGCTACATATTTTGTCTGGCTTATTGAGTACAAATTACAAACATCTCTAGTCTACATCAATGATGCCATTAAATGTTTTACCAAGTACTCAATAAGAACAACAATCAGATTGTAGCCCAATGCTTTGTCTTCTCATATACTAGCCTCAACGTAAGTATACGCATACCGATCTCAGATCCTTATCTACTGCCCCCTTTCATGTGCACTAATTCAAAGAAAATCAACAGGTTCCTAGCGGTCTTTCACAGATTCATAAAATGCAGTCTTCCACTGAGTTGAGTGCAAATGTCTTAATTACTAATTAGCCATGCCTCACGCCCACTGTTCCAGGTAACCAGCGGAAGGTTATAATTATCCCTTATAGACCTGTTACAATTAGATAGTAGCAACTAGAGAGGTAGAAAATGAAGTTGGTACCATTGGACTCGGCTAAGTCGTAAGCACGAGACTACTTACGTTGAGCCAACTTTACTGTGTTATTGGTAGGTAGTTAGTACATTTTTTTTTTTTTTTTTTTATCTTATGCCGAAAGTTTGATTTTTCAATCATTTTTCTTCCTAGCTATCCAGTAAATATGTGCTTCCTTCTCTGGCCCGCTCAGGTTATTTGGCAGGGCGTCAATGTCAGATTTAAGTGCAGCACAGCTGAGGAGATGTGCTCTGTCCTGAAAACCTAATGTACATAATTTGCAAGTTGCTGGTTCCTTTGTTATTTGAAATCGACTCAAGTGGTGCTGCAGGACATCGTGTCCTGTGGCCAGCCGAAACTGCATTTGTATCTCTAGGGAAACTAGAAACATGTCTGGTACAAGACCTTAACAAATGAATACTGTAATAACATAAAGGTCCACAGTAAGACTTATTTACATTTTTAGAAATGCTTAAGCTTTTAGTTGTAGCTATAATAAGGGGCTGAAATTAACGCTCGCCCGAGGCTGGCGAAACTTTGCTCGGGCTAGTAAATAATAATATCTCATTTCATTAGCCTAGCGGGCAAGTACTTTTTCCAGAGTTCCCAATTGCCATTCAAAAAATCATAATATTTTGTGCCGATAACCTAATGAGTTTGCAATACCATATAGTAATATAAATATACCATATACCGGTACTTATTTTTACAAAGGTGTTTCCAGATACTACATCCAGACGACCGTGTCTTGGTGTACCTTTCCAATTTCATATAATTTTACATTTAGTATGTACAAAAAATAAAAAAATCTCTTAATTTAGGCCAACAGTCTTATTATGATGGTAAAAAAATTGTTTCCGGTCACACCCAAGTCCCCCACACCCACACGTCAAACCCGACGAAAATTGTGACATAAAACATGCACATATCGTTTTACAGCAATAACCTATTATGTATTTGATTGCAGACTACTAAAAATGCACTCGGCTACAGGACTATTGTTGCCACTAGCCCAAAGGAAAGACTAGTGGCAAAAAAGTTAATTTCGACCCCTGGGTACAATAAGGCCTATATGTAAATATAAAGAACTAAGTACGCAGCCAGAAAGAGGTGCATGGCCATATGAGAGATACAATTTAGCACTGTTCCGGCATTGTCTCACCGAACTAATGGCAACACAAATTAAATTAGACAACCAAAATATATATGTATACTGCAATGGTGCAGCTTTAATAGTCCTCAAAGTGGTATTGGTTGTTGCTAGATTTAATTCATAACCAATTACTAGACAGCCCTTATTTTTTACTTGAGCACAAAAAATTTAAAGTTTAAATGGGGATGTAAAATGATTTGCGATCAATCAACGTGCTGGCAGGCGATTCAATATCGATTATTGGTAAAATAACAAATGCGAAGAATATTATTGAATTGAACAAAAATCTTCTAATCGATTATAATTTTGTGAGTTTCTGTCAATGCATGCAGTACTACCAACCAACTACAGCAGTCACACAACAAATACACCTCTTGATAAGCCGTACGCATTTCTCGGCGATCTTGGTTGTGTTACTCCGAACTTTTGGATGCATTTAATGGTGTTTTAGCGATAGGAAATTCAGTTTATAACCAGCGTGTTTTTGCATGTTTACATTACACTCATAACGGATCCTTTATACATAGTGTGATAGCTGTGCTCAAGTCGATAACGTAAGCTTGTTTCAATCAAACCCTCTCATTGGTTGATGCTTTTGTGATAACTTTAAAGTTTAAAGTGCACCTAAAACAGAACCAAGTCCTATTCTCACTTGCACTTGTTCCATTACACACAGATGTTGGTCATGTACTAGAACATGTTACATATACGATTTAACCCATTTCTCTTATCACAATACACCATGTACCTGCTTTACTATAACACATGTATACCAAACTATAAAATATACCTTCAGGTTGGCCACATCTACTGGTACTACATATGTATGTTGATTTATCAAGTAGGCCTACTAATTAAATTTATGAGAATAGATGTTTATGTAGTAGATGCCATATATGGGTGTCAGATGTATTTCTAGGCATTATTTTCTTAATTCCATAAAAACGTTTATTAAGTTAATATCATCCAACATCACAATATCTAGCCACTAATAACACATAAACAGTAAGGTTATGATCCAAGGCATAGATAAATGCAATTTCATCACTATTGTCATTCAACTCGCACTAACATGTACACAATTCATATTTATAAATTACCACTGACATCTTCTATTTAGGAATAGCGATCGTTGTTCGGAAGCATAGTCTTAACAGAATGATATTTCTGAAAGTTAACTGTGAACTATAACTAATGAAATTACCAACGCTCAAATGTCTACGTCAACGTGAGGTCAAAACTTAAGTCACAGCCAATCAACATGCTGATGGGTCACTCCGATAAAATGAAATGTGAGTTTATTAGTTTGGAGTATACTTACTAGCTAATACTTATGAATTAATAATTTCAATTTAGATTGGTGGGCATAACGAGGTAAACTTGGAAGCATGAATCATGTGACTTTCAAATTTCCAGACATGTAGGGCCTACTACTACATCCATTTCTAAAGCTACCTCAATTAAATTTCAGATTTATTCACATTTAAACAACGTTGTACTGTATTAAAAAGAATAATAATTGCTTTCATCGTGGTAATGACAATATCAATCAAAAAGGTTTTGGCCACATGCACCACCCCTAACCGCGCTAATACCCACCCAATCTAGCTTGAAACATACCCTAAATCATCTGCATTAACCCGTTCATATTAGAGCACCGATACTCGAGTATAGGCGCAACAAAATAACTGCTTCCTATGTTGCAGATTGGCAAGTCTTATGCTGGCATTGACTTTGTGTTCAGATCAACTGTGTCACTTTGAGTTGTGTAATTATGTCAGGGCACATCAAATACTAGTGCACTGTTTTTGTGTTTTTGATAATAAAATTATCTGAAATCTGAACCTGAGTATTAAAACTAATCAGTATATGAACTTGGAACATAACTACATGAGACATGTTTGCTCTGTCTGAGTCTATTAACTAATCTAGTCTATTGTCCTACAATTGTGATTTACAATCTCGTTCTGTTGGTTCAAATAATACCCACTACTGTAGTACAAGACTGGACTTACACTTTACTCTCATATATAAAACAATTACAAGGTTCATTACAAAGTACAATGTACAAGGTTGGATCAAAACATAGAATAAATCTATCAGGCACTTGCACTCATAGATGAATATCAATTAGCGTAGGTACTCAGGCAGTCGTCTGGGGACATATTAATGTTTTCAATACTGACTGACGTATTCTTTATGAAATCTCTTAAAAGGGAACTTCCAATGAATTAGTTGGAAATATATTGGGTCGTTTTGTTGTTGGAACCATAGAACTGGTTCTACTAGATGTTTTATGAAGAAAAGTTACAAATAAAGTTAACTTATTCTTAGTTATTTGAGGTGTAGAAAGCCTCAACTTTTCATGAAACATATAAGTGTTAGTAGTTCACGGAAGTACTATACAGTAATATCAACTTCTTACTGCAAGTTATTCTACCCAAATCATTACACACACAGGAAAAAGTTCTGTATAACATGTCTACGTCCACGTCCACTCAGTCCAAGTTCAAGTTTCAAAACTACGGCCGTATTTCAAGAATGTGCATCGACAAGTGCACAGCCTTCCAAAAACCTAATGGAAAGTACGGTGTCACAACTATAATATTGTGCTCGTCTTCATTTCCAAAAAGTTTTTTCTCGTAGCCACACTTGGTGAAAACAGTTTGATGTAATTCTTATTTTGCCTTTATATGAAATTAAAACAGTTTTGAGCCACCCTTGCAATTCGCACTGAAAATAATAGACGTACTTTGCATTTTTCAAGCCATCTACACTGCCTACATAACTTATAATGAGAAGACTATACATAATAAAACATGGAAAATCAATGTTTACTATAACAGCAATACAACTAAACAAATCCTGCATTATTACAGATAACCCCAGAACAAACTGGCAGAGCTAAAATAGTTTTAAGAGTTAAACGTACAGCTTTGTCAATGTACACGTATTGTAAATTACTTATCTATCTATACACTTGACAATAACTAGGTAGGTGGTCACTTCATAAAGTCATAGATTGAAATATCATGATGGGTAGGTACTGAGTATTGTGCATGGAATGTAATCGGACATCTAAAACCAGGCTATACAATCTAATCATATCCCAATCTATGACACAATGTACTTGTGATTTTAACACACTAGGCACATTTCTACTGAATGATGAATGTACTTAATGTTTAATAGACATGTAAACTTCAAATTATTAATCCACACATGTTAAAGAAAACCAGTCTAATACATGACTGGGCCTTTAAAAAAGACGTCTTACAGAGCCAAGTGTAAACTGGTGTTTCAGGGACACCGTTGTTGAAGGCGCGCGTGTTTGTTACCGCCATGATAGGTGACCAAGTGGCAGAAAGAAGCTAGGCTATTTCATCTATTAAGAGATCTTTGGTACTACAAAGTAGTACAGTAGGGTGGTCCATTAAATACGTGTTGGTTTGGAAGCTGGGCAACTTCTTCTGTCATTGTGTCAACTGTCAAGTATAGAGTTGAAATCAAGTCTACAGTTAATCAGTTATGCTACAAGTAATGTAGTCATTAGTCTCATTACACATTTCATTATCTACCGGTAGTATTTAATAATAAGTGTACTGACTACATATGTAGATATTTTTGTTTAATATTTGACCCTTACTGAATGAAGAAGTAATGTGTGTGAATTTAAGTAATCGTAGGCCTACTGTAAGTATTTATTTTATTGGTAGGCACGTCAATGCGTAATTAAAACCAGTGCTTGAACCGGAACATCGTATGTTTTTGTTATAGAAACCAACGACTGGTTAGATTCTTATTGATATTCTTTCTAAAGAACAGTTCTAAAACCACGCTCTCCTGTAATGTGAGGTAACACTTTGCACAGCTTTTAGATAGATTGCTTCGTCTTGGTAAAGTATACCTAGGCCTACCTAGATTATTTGGCAATTGGGCACACTGCCATATTTTTCACAGTATGTGGACATGGGCAAAAAAATATTTTAATTTTTCTTAAATTCTATCAACTTTTGACCTGATACGTAACATTATTAACTAGTATACTGCGAGTTTTATCTATGAAAATGATGAGGTGTATTTAAAATAAAACTATTCAATGCTTAAAATGACTCTACAGTAAAACATCTATAATTCAGATTGCAAAGAACCTTAAAAACCCCAATTTGAATTTAAAAAAATTGATTTAAAAGTAGCCATTCTTCTCTCGAGTAAACAAGCAAGACCTCGGTCGAAACGTCTAGTTATATTTGTATTATGTTTTATGTGTACTTCAAACTCGCAATCCGTCATCTTACACGAAGGTAAGCTGTTGGATCCTGTCCTCACATTATATACCATTCCAGCCGATTGGCACCTACTTTCATAACCTGATTTAAAAGAACGTTTAACATAAAGGATTATGTTCCAACATTCAGCAGGGGTTTGATCCCTACATTAAATTATACATAAATGTGAATTAACCAAGTTTTACTGTATTAATAAATATACAATATTTGCCCATGCCTTCTTACATCACCACATACAACCAAGAGCAAACTAAAACAGTATCCAGGAACCTAGACATACATAATGTGAAAAATAAAGACTCAAGTTTCTAGTATTACTAACATTCAATTGTCATTCTACTCCACACTGCAACATGCCCAGGTGCAGTTCCTCACACCAATGGATGTGGCCTTGCAGAGCTTACGGAGCAACACTTCAGTTCCGTTCACTCTTCAGCACTATGAAGAGTCAAGCCTCAAGTGATGCCGACATTATACAGCCACTCTTGTTCAATAAAAATGTTTTACAGAAGAGAATAGTGAATTGATATAGAAACGGATATGACGTCTGCAAAAGAGCCATCCATTGGCGTTTGGCAGAAAATGAGGCTTTCATTATAAGTCTAGAAGGACATTCAATAGAATAGCATAGGACATTAAAACGACCTGGTTCTTAGGGCAAGTACGTTCTACCCAGTATGTATCCTTCCAATGCTACTTAGAACTACACCATGATTCATAATATTGATTATTATAGCAGATCCGAACTAGTTTATATCCTTAGCAGCCCATGTTGTAACGAATGGGAGATTAGAACTAATCTTGAGAAAATAAAGCAAATGTTTAATTGAAATATATGAGGGTTGATATCAAAACTTCCAAGTCATTGTCACTTACTCATATACAGTAGATCTCTGTGCTGGAGGGAAGCTAAGCTACAAAACTTAAAAAAAAAAAACTACCCTTGGGAAATTAAGCAATTTTAAGTGTTTAGAAAGGCATAAGCTACAGAAGCCAGACCAAGGTCAGTTTAGGTGTTGGGTTAGGTTTCCGTGTTCTCATCAACACTAATAATTGTCACGAGATGTTATTGTACCGCATTTATTTAATATCTAGTTCATGTATAGGCTAGTAAGAAACTTTGTGTCGAAATAAACGATCACAAATTTTATACAAAGTGGTGCCTACTTGTAGATGGACCTTTGTTGCTACTGTTCGATAAAACGAATCAGTATGGATGGACTTTTACCATTAATTGATTAGGGAACCAATATATCTTACATTGGTGGCTACCAGGAGATTTATTATTGCACACCGACACATTCAGTCGAATATTTATTCCAAATATAATCAGTGACAATATTAATGGTAACAGAAGTGTAGAATGTAGCGATACAATCTAACAGTTTACCTTCATTGTAAAAGAAATTCATATAAGAGGTGTCATTCCAAGCATTTTGATTCTAATTGCTGGTTTGACACCAAGCCATGATTTAAATTTTGTTAACAGAAATATATTAAGTGCGGTCAGTCTCCCAAGTGATCGTGATCTGCATTGTTGTACTCAACAAAACATGCACACAATAGAACTCAGTATATTACTCTAGTAATTGTTGCCTATTGGAAACAAATTTGACATTCTTTGTATTGAATTTAACACATTACCTCTGCTCTACATTTTGCTTATTTTATGATCTAAATGGCTTTAGTTGGTGAAACATAAAGAGCACATAGACCTAGGAATAAATTTAAAAAGGATATACATGTCGTCCTAGTTAAGCCTGTACAAAGCGTGGCAATCATGATCCAATAGAATCAAAATATAGGTCGTTATGTAAATATGAGTAGACTAACACGGTCAGCACAATATTTCAAGTCACACTGCATTATTTCCTCAAGATAAGGTCCACATTGGATTATATCGATTTTACGTGTCGCCTCGTAACGGATGGCTTTGTGTTAGTATTAACGTACGTTAGACTTAGTATCTACAAGATTCCTATGAGCTAGTTGTGTTAGATGATAGAAGTCAAGTATTTACTTTTTCTTGAGAGTGAAGAATCCCTTGCGTTTGGGTTCATCTTTCCGATCTCCGGAGGCTGGGAGTGTTTGCGACCTTGAAGGTCCTGCCGACCCCTGGAGGTTAGTTTGCACACCGACGCGTGATACCCACGTGTTCATCTCCTCGTCATCCTTCGCTTGGAACAAGAACTCGGCACCGTTTCCAAGCCTGCAAAACAACAACAACCATCATTAGTTACGGTCATCTACAACAGTTAGCTTTACATGTTTTACCAGCCATATGGCAAATATTGTGTCTCCAATGTGTGTTGCTCTTTCCAGTGCTACATATTCACCACAGTATGAACAACATTTTAGCTATTTTAATTTATTTTCCAATTTCTACCTGAATCAAAACATAATTATGTTAAATACATCATGACGTACACCCTCAAACATAAGTAAATCAAGGTCAGTAAACACAACCTCTGTATACACCTCTTTGGGTTTGTTGGCCAGTTCCTGGTTGTGTGAACCTAGCACACTTAGCGAGTTCCTGGTTGTGTGAACCTAGCACACTTAGCGAGTTCCTGGTTGTATGAACCTAGCACACTTAGCGAGTTCCTGGTTGTATGAACCTAGCACACTTAGCAAGTTCCTAGTTGTGTGAACCTAGCACACTTAGTGAGTTCCTGGTTGTATGAACCTAGCACACTTAGCGAGATCCTGGATGTGTGAACCTAGCACACTTAGTGAGTTCCTGGTTGTGTGAACCTAGCACACTTAGCAAGTTCCTGGTTGTGTGAACCTAGTACACTTAGCAAGTTCCTGGTTGTGTGAACCTAGCACACTTAGCGAGTTCCTGGTTGTATGAACCTAGCACCTGTTAGCGAGTTCCTGGTTGTGTGAACCTAGCACACTTAGCGAGTTCCTGGTTGTATGAACCTAGCACCTGTTAGCGAGTTCCTGGTTGTGTGAACCTAGCACACTTAGCGAGTTCCTGGTTGTGTGAACCTAGCACACTTAGCAAGTTCCTGGTTGTGTGAACCTAGTACACTTAGCAAGTTCCTGGTTGTGTGAACCTAGCACCTGTTAGCGAGTTCCTGGTTGTGTGAACCTAGCACACTTAGCAAGTTCCTGGTTGTGTGAACCTAGTACACTTAGCAAGTTCCTGGTTGTGTGAACCTAGCACACTAAGCGAGTTCCTGGTTGTGTGAACCTAGCACACTTAGCGAGTTCCTGGTTGTATGAACCTAGCACCTGTTAGCGAGTTCCTGGTTGTGTGAACCTAGCACACTTAACGAGTTCCTGGTTGTGTGAACCTAGTACACTTAGCAAGTTCCTGGTTGTGTGAACCTAGTACACTTAGCAAGTTCCTGGTTGTGTGAACCTAGCACACTTAGCGAGTTCCTGGTTGTGTGAACCTAGCACACTTAGCGAGTTCCTGGTTGTGTGAACCTAGCACACTAAGCGACTTCCTGGTCGTATGAACCTAGCACACTTAGCAAGTTCCTGGATGTGTGAACCTAGTATGCTTAGCGAGTTCCTGGTTGTGTGAACCTAGTATACTTATCAAGTTCCTGGTTGTGTGAACCTAGTATGCTTAGCAAGTTCCTGGTTGTGTGAACCTAGTATGCTTAGCAAGTTCCTGGTTGTGTGAACCTAGTACACTTAGCAAGTTCCTGGTTGTGTGAACCTAGCACACTTAGCGAGTTCCTGGTTGTGTGTATCTAGTATGCTCATCGTGCATATAGTGCAAACTTCTTCTTATTAAATGCCCACATTTGCCTATTATGCCATCATGCTGGATCAGGTCAACCAGTACACACTTCTTTTTCCACCCTCTTCATGCCGCTCGGCATTGCGTCACGTTCACCTGCCTGTTTTGAACATATAAACAGGTGGTTCATATCCTGCTCCCCATTCCTACACAGCATGCAGGTAGAGCTGTGCGAGTCTCGAAATTTCGAGACGAGATCGAGATAAAAATTCTGCTCGTGTATCGCTCGACTTGCTCAAACACCTGCTCGAAAATTCGAGTCTCGAGCGGGCTCGAGAAAGAAAGCGTAATTTATTAAAAACGGAAACATTCTGTGGATATTCTAGGACGTACACAATATTTCATCATTTTTTTATATTTTAACCAAATTTCGTAATAAATACTAACAGGCCTACCGCAGAATTATTAAGAGCTTCTTAGGACGTGTCCGAATTCCTCTTTATCATTGCTAACTCTAGGTCTAAGTCTAAATTTGACGTCATCAATCATCGGTGACGTATGAAGTACTGTCCGAAATCGTTAAGTCTAGGTCTAAATCGAAGTTTAGACCTAGCAATCGAAAGTGCACGCTCGTTATAAGTCTTAAAATGGCGGACGAAAAAAACAGCTGCGAGAAGGAAGACGGAAAAGTGAATTGTTTCTTAAGTTTATTATATACATACCTCTAGTATTATTTTATAATGTAAACAGTGATAGGCCTACTCTAAAGCCTAAAACCTGCATCAATACTGGAAAATGAATACTTTTACATTTCCTAACCTCCAAAGGCGTCGGTTCAATCCGCGGATTGACTCGTCGAGAAGGCTGTGAACCAATGCTTCAACTCTAGGTCAAATTTCTCGCAATAGGTGGCTCTGCAATAGGTTTAGTACTGTCCGAAATCTACTAAGAATTAGAATTAGAACATGCTAAATAATTTAAACCTAGACTTAGACCTAGACTTAGACTTAGACCTTAGACTTTTAATTCGGACACGTCCTTAGAGCGTCTTACATAAGGTAGGCCTAGGCCTGGGCCTACCCTAGGCTATGTATAATCTTGATAAAACATTTAGGCGGCCTATTTTCATGATTGTACTACCAAAACATGGATTCTAGTAATATGCCATGGACTTCAAAAATAGTCTTAACTATTTGCTAAATTGCTTGCTGGTAAAAATTCCGCAGACCAAGTCAACACTTTCCATTGACAACGTCCATCTTGGATATCACCCCACTCCCCCTAAGGCCTAAACCCCTTAGAAGTTCTTCAATTAATAAGTGGCTGCGCTAGCATCGGGGCTAGACTGGGACTGTTTGATCGACTTGCCGGTATGGAAAGTTACTACTTTATCGACTTTAGGCGGGAATTTCAAACATCGCGAAATGCGTTTGGAAATTTGTACTCTCCGATTCTAGCGCGAGCGAAGATATAGGCCTAGAATATTTTTTCTAAAAAAAAACATCGCGTTATGTATTATTATGTATTATTATATTATTATTAGGCCTACAGTTCTAGAAAGGTAATAAGAAAAGTCTGTTTTTATCTCGAATCTCGCTCGATATTCAAGAACATTTTTTGTTCGCTCGATCTCGAATCTCGCTCGAGATTCAAGAATATCTTCTGAATCTTGCTCGATCTCGCTCGACTTGAAAAATCCCTGCTCGCACAGCCCTACATGCAGGTACTGGTAGTGGTCTCCAACACCCCTATTCAGTGGAGATGCTTCCCTAGAAGATCGTGCTGCATTTCCAGCCGTATCTGGGCCGTTTCAATTAGCCGTGGAAACTTGTTAGTTGGCCTTTTTGATCTCATGGTATATTCCTGCCATGCCTTGTTTTTTATTGCAAACTACCGTAGGCTATAAACATCATGCCATTAACCCATCCCCACCAACACACTCAATCCGTCGCGCTACCCCCGGGAACCGCAGACTTTTCAGGCGCGCTACACGTTATTACAGCGTTCCACTAAAAGCGTCATAACTTCTTAAATTCTGCTTCAAACTTGTTCCAGTAAAAGGATGAAATTCTGGATCTTCAAGTTCCCGTTTCCAATTCCATTGCAAACGATCGCCACCACCCAAAACATCCCTAGCCCTAGGCCTACCCTTACGCACATACACAACAGGCGTGTCTTTAACATCATTGTCAATGTTTACATACACCTCATCACTATCACTGTCACTTACAGCCCTTACATCCTTATGTTGAAGCACGCACGAATTGTAGTCCACACTTTCACTGTCACTGTCACTAAAATCCGAGCCTAAAACATCCAAAATATGTTCAATATCGCTTTGTTATTGCCGCAAACCTAACCCGCGTGTGCCAAAAGACGCCATATTTGACATACAGAAAACGCTCAATAATAAAATCGATGTTATTGTCAATAAAAAGTAGTTAAAAGTTCAAGAAAACATGGTAGGTGTCGCCACATGCTGTACAGTTGAGATAAAGAAGCTTGTTT
Source organism: Isoperla grammatica (assembly GCA_945910005.1). Lineage (NCBI taxonomy): Eukaryota > Metazoa > Arthropoda > Insecta > Plecoptera > Perlodidae > Isoperla > Isoperla grammatica. Next base: position 1,215,769 of record OX246740.1, read on the forward strand.
GACCTTGCGGCCAATAGAATGCAGCACATACCAATTTGAATTGAAGCGCGCGCACTGGCGTACCAGTACGTCAATGGTTATAGTGTTAGGTAAAACCTACGCGTACCAGTACGTCAACGGGTGCGGATGGGTTAAGTTAGAATTGAAATAGCCTGCGCTTAAGTTGGAGAACAATAAGGAAAGCTAATAATATATGCCAAGCTCATTCTAATGTAGGCCTACTCTAGACCCAGGAGCAAGTAAAAGCTTCAGTAAGCAATACAAACAAAACTATCACACAACCAGGAAGTGAGCAGCTCATGAACTAACCCCAAGAGGTGTTGATAAGAAGATGTCTTTACTACTGTCGAGTGTAGACGAGTCAACTCACTTAATCCTGAAGACGTGCTTCTTCTTGGTGTAGTCGACCGCTACCTCAGTGGCGCCCCCTCGAAGGTCAACCGGTGACTCGTTCTTGAAGTAACCGTCTGGCGCTGTCTTGAAACTCTTCTGGTCCTTGTAGAACATCAGCAGGTTACTTCTCAACACCACGTAGATCTTGTCCCAGGACCTGCAATCACACACGTCGTTATAGTACACGCAACACACCTGCAGCTGCATCACCACATGTCATCTACTGGGAGACAGACACAACTCTTCATTACGTCAGAAAAATTATTAATTTATATAGAACGTTTTTGGATAATTATTATGAGGAAATCTTATTTTTCATTTCATCCTTTACTTTTAAAATCCAAACAAACAAGAACTAATCTACGACACATTTAAGGACTAATCACCCATAACAATTGTAAATAATAGTCGAAATCGCAGTTCTGCCGTGACCGACTGCGAGATTACTTGCAATTCCCGTAACACTAAATATATTCCATAGTTTATACTAATTATCGAATACTTCAACATTAATGGTTACTATTAGACGGGAAAACGTATCGACACATAGAAATACATATACTCAAAATCTTACCTATTTGACGCTTTCTTGGTAGTCGATTCCCATTCGTGTTTCCTCACTAGATTTGCCTCGAGCGTATCGTCGTCACCTCCCGGGCTGGGACGATCTGAGGGAGACAAACACAAGTTAGAGCAAGCATTGGTACGAGTACAACAACATAGCGGCAGAACAATGGTGGTGGTACAAGTTAGAGCAAGCATTGGTACGTGTACAACAACATAGCGGCAGAACGATGGTGGTGGTATGGTGGCAGTACATCATTATACTAGCAACAAAGTAGCTTACTTCATGAATATCTTACCTGTAAAGAAAAGGAAAACAGAATATTATTAAGATATAAAGAATTCCTATTAGTCCCTTTTAACCTTTCCCCCAACTAATTAACTGATGCTAATTGAACTCAGTTTTCTTCATTGTAAAACTGCAACATGAGAAAAATAAATAAACAATTGAAAAGCTGCCTCAGTTTTTATGAATACGTCTACACAATTTAATTTTAAAAAAATGCAAGGGCTAAATGTACGCCAATGCCGACGATGACCAACTGTTAAATCTTCTACTAGTCCAAAAGGTCTTTGGTTTTAATTCCTAGTTAGGGTATGTTTTAGGCTCTCAAAGTGACGTCAATTAAATTGAATAGTGATGGCAATAAAGTGCATATCATTCTCGAACTGCAATCAGAAATAATAAACCCATAGATAATACCTTTCAATTAGGGGTGGGAATTGCAGACATATCATCATCGCTGCCAATATGCTAGAACATAGACCATTGCAAAAGTAGTCTCATGAATCCATTCACAGATGAATGCTAAAAATATCTCCCTTGAGTATACTACACGCGTGAATTGTTACGGACTGACGATTGCCGCACCTTTGATAGGTACTTGAACATTTCGGTAAATAATAACCTTTGTTCGGTCTTTGCAGCCATAGCTGTTGCCGTAAGACACAGAATAACATACAATTTATATCAAAACGAAAATAGAAACAAATTACACTAAGTTTTTTAAACTGGCAAGTTATCAGTTGCATATTACTAGGATGTAAACACTAAGGGTAAAATACTGACTGCACGACAAATTGTCTTTTGATTATATCATTGCAATATGTATGGAAGTCAGCATTCCTGCAACAAACAAAGCACTTTCTTTCATAAAACAATTACACTGTACTGTGTCTGTAGTGCTACAAATACCCGAGGATCGTGTTTTGTATTAGTACTCAGTATATAATACATATTCAAACTGTCTTATGACAATACTATAACTATTACTGAATTACAAGAGCAACCACAATGTTCTTTGAAGAACAATCTGTTTCCTTATGTTTTTATATAACATAAAATTGTAAGCTTATTGTTATTAAATGTATTCATTAGGCCTAAGTTACATTTGTACTTATGGTAAGTCCAACATACATGAATATACTTACTGAAAAAACGCAGAGTATTATTTTATTGTATTGTATTGTCAGACCTGTTATCAAAACAGCTTTTGAAAAGGTTCTGTTCTGTGTTAGTTGTAGGTGGCTTCCACAGGACAGATGCACACATCCATCCCTTCGTTTCTTCAATATTGTCTGAACCTTCGTAGTGGAGCGAGCGGAAAACAAGTATTTATTTATTCACAGACTTACCCGATAGTTTCTGATCGGTATCACTGTGCGTCGAAAGTGTGGGACTTTTAGGCGACGACGATTTCTTGGTGAATCGGAAACTTCTAAACGGTGACTTTGAGCGAGTCCGATCTTTCTTACGATCCAGGCTTCCTGTATCCTTGGATCCTAATCGAGGAGCTGTTTAGCAATACACAAACATCAAACTACCATTCGGCAAGCAAATCAACGCAACACAACACAACACACTCAAGCTACTGGCGCATTCATAAGCCCAATTATAAGAACTTGTGAGAACTTACTCTTACAATCACAACACACATATTGCTAAAATGATTGCTTGTCATTTCATAATGCTTCAGACAATAATTATGCTTTTTAAATGAAATGTACAAGGTAAAATTAAAATATTCATAAACTTATTAGTAGGGGTCCGTGAAAACGGTTTTATTTTACAGTAAATTTCGTTTTTGAAGTAACAAATTTCGGTGTTATTCAAGAAAAACTGAATTTTGACGGTTTTATCCATATTTTCACGCATGTAGCGTTTCATTTACAACTTACACAAAGGGTGCTTTATCTACGAGAAGTTTGAATATGCATTTATACAGTGTTACTTGGGACAGTTTATTTTTTCCAGATTGTCTATACCGGCAAAAAAGCAGGAAAAATGAACTTATGACTAAAAATCTCCGATTTTTCATCTTTTTCTTCATTAAAAACACGAATAATACGAATTTCGGTGTTATTCACCGATTTATACGAATTTCGGTGTTTGGTGGTGATTCAATTTTGACATTTTCATGTTTAAAATCGATCAATTCATGCTCATTTTGTGAAATAAAATTATTCCTACATATTTCGGTGTTATCGTTATTCATGAAATACACGGACCTCTACTTATTAGTGTAAGTCATTAATTACTTCATGACTTTTAAATGGTGGAACCTTATTATTAATAAATTAATTAATGAATACATAGTCTAAATGTTGTTGCAGTTGATCAGTTTATAGCACAACCCATTGTAACACCGAAAATGCAAGTATATACTTTGCATCAGATCAGCATTACTTTTGCTACATTGTGAATCACCATCAATTCATTACCTGCTGAGCCAAAACATGTTGAATATTTATGTTTCTTTAGCTTGTATTCATAATCATGTTTTCATAATCACATCTTTGAATGAACGCATTGATCACCCTAAGCTATGAAATGACGAACAAACACTCACACGCAATGTAGTTGCTAGGGAGTAAATGCAAAAGCTCTTAAAATAGACTCTACCATAAACATACCTTAATGTTGCTAATCTATGAAGGACTACTCTACCACAAATATTAACCATACAAAATTAATGTTTTCAGTTGTTTCTCAAGTAGGTTCCATTCTAATTAAAAAAATCAACATCAACATTATGGGAATTAATAATTACACATTGTTCTTTGACTTATTTTTTATGAATTTCGATGCTTCTGAAGTTCTGTTTATAAAATCTTCTGTCTAGTATAATTCATTGTCATTTCCATTCCCAAGATTTTCAAATAAATTTCAAAGATCTTACATCTTGCAAACATGTGGATGAATGCTTTACAACATTGTGCAAGCATTCTTGACAGCATGGCTTAAGTACTAATTAATGTTGCAGAGTTTGAATAGGCAGTAGTCAATCATCTTCAATAAACATGATAAGATAGAGAGACAGATTTCAGCAGTCCTTAACACACAGGAAGTACTTAGATGAATCACACACTGATTAGTTTCAGTCCACTGACCAAGGCAGTGGGTTGTGATTCACACATGTACACACACACGTGACGCGGGGTTCTCATGCTATGGAGCTGGCGTATTGCGTTAGTCGTTGGCCAATCAGGCAACAGACGCGACTGCTCCCCTTTTCAGATAGGATTCATTTCTATTTGCCCAACGACTAACACTATATGCTGGCGTTGGACCATGAGAACCCAGCATGACCCGTACCAATTATTTCAGGTTAGCTTTGAAATCTCCTTTCTCTATCAACCACATTTGTATTTGTTTCTATCAAATTAAGTTTATTTAAATAAAAAATATGATAACCATACCACAGTACATAGTATTGAGGTTAATATAATTAACAAGCCTTATGTGGATGCAGTGCAAGCAAGCAACTTAATACAAACCATGCCTTAAAATTCATATAATTTCATGCACATGCATTTGAAATACTATGTTGTATTTTGTGAGAAACGACTGATGAAATCTCATTGACAAGTGTCATTGTCGAAAAGCTCATTAACATCGCCTTAGGGTATGTACAACATCTAGTAGGCCTACTGCTACTGCATCATGGGCTGTAGATGAGTAAACAAAACACTACAGATAGTACCTAGTATTTAAATAGCTTGGTGTGTAGAGAAGAGAATTTGATGGCACGAATGAAATGTACATTTTAGCAATAGGGTGTACAAATGTTGTATAATTGTTCTCCTTTTCAATTGGTGCTGACGAAATGTTGGGCAAGGCACCTAACTCAACCCAACACAGCAATGGGGATCGTCGAACTAAAACTAGCTGGCCTGGCCCATGCTGCATCCCGCACTCGAATGAGATTTCATCATTTGTGTTACAGGCAGGTACAAAGGGGCAATCTTTAGGTCTACTGCTACTCAATTGGAGTCCTACAGAAACACCTTTTCTCACCTCACTAAAATACCACTGGTTACATTTAAAAAATGAACTATGTATTCCCATTTAAAAACAAAGTGGTCGACATTTGGCCAGACTCTGAACTTGTCGAGGTAACGTTAATGTGCCCAATATGGCAGATATGTACCGCAATGTTTCACTGAAAAGATACTCCTAACTCTGCCCACAATTCTGAAAGTTATGACTACGTACCCAAAGTCCCAATACCTAGACTTGATTTTAAATGGAAAGATCTGTAGATCTAGTAAAATTATGCTGAACTTTAATATGATCTGTAGCAGTTGCAAACTGTAACACCAGTATGTAGTCTATTTATATGTTTTTGGGTACAGTCAAAAGAAAAAACTCTTTTTAGAAACAACATTTCAATTAAATCCCATCAAAAGGCCAGTCAGTCATTTCTAGTTCAATACAGGAATAATGTAGTCGTTGGGGACCTAGCTCAGTTGTTTCTTCACAGCAACATTTTGCTACATACATTGCCAGCGTTGTCAAGATTCGCAACCACATTGAGAAGAAATGAATTCAATTGAAATTCAATTTTATAAAAAAAAAAAATATATATATATATATACATATATATAGATAGGGTGCCGGGTAGATAAAACGTGAAAGGAACCCCCCCCCCCCACACACACACACACAGGGTAAATAGATACCCCACATGGTTGCATTGAAATTACCCACAAATCTGCACTCAAAGACTAAACCAATGAGCTCTAAATATTGCCCCGACGCCCGGGCCCAGTGTAGTGACTTACTTGAAGCCGTTGACGAAGGTTGCGTCTTGGGAGACTCCGGGGGCCCGCTGACCATTTCCCCTCTTTCCGTCGGCGTCGGAGGGGGTGAGACTGAGGGTTCATGCACTAAGAAGGAACAAACACAACTCATGCAGTGTTCCATGCTCAACATGCGCATTACAGTCCATGCCTCGCTTGCAGTGTGCAACCGCAGGCACTCATTCGTTGCGCTCAAATACTTTCATTGCACGAAATGCAGGCTTTAACAAGGTTATTTGCCACCAGCTCTTTGCGTCCTAGACTACATATTTTTGTTTCTAAAGACATCGCTGTGTATATGCAGTTGTTATACATATGTTTAGGACGCAAGCAGACAACACTATGAAATGGACTGCATACCACGTCGACTGACAAGTCCTAGCATTGAACTCGGCTACGCACTTTTAAGGGAATGAATACTGACAACCAACAAAGATATGTAGTTCTTCTTCCTCGCAGTTGTTTGTCTACACCTGACAAGTGCTATTCACTTCTAGACTTCAGAAATAGCTTCATGCATACAACTTAATGTTTGGACTTTTATCTTTAGTATAAGTTTAAACAAAATTAATTTCTCAAATAAAGGTAAACTTAATCGTAAATTTTCAAAACAGAATCGAATCGTTGTTGCTAGGGGTGTGCGAACCCGTTCGAAAACGAACCGAACTCGAACCAACTTTAAAAGTTCGCTATACAATCGTGGCTTAATGAAGGAATATCACTCGCACCTTTTGTAGTGCCGACGTATTCAGAAAGTACTCTTTTTACCCCAGGAAACACAAACATTAGGGTGTGAAATAGTGGAATTCTCAAATTGGGTTACAATGGCTTTGTTGGACCGTCAAGCACACAAGCTAGTTTCCTTGCGCACAAAAAGAATCAACGAGAAACACAAAGCGTCCCACCATCGCATGCGTTTGAACCAATGTACGTATTTACAGAAGTGTGTACCCTTACCTGGGACTGATGACACCAAGCGAGACATTGATCGAGAGTTCCAATCACCAACATTCAACAGTTTCTTACCTTGAGCACATCTCCACATTTAATGGAAAGCTTTACTTGTGTTTGAACAGAAGACATAGATTAACAAGAGTATGGGAAAAGACCACAGACAGTAAGCGGCAATACCTAAATGTTTATTATTGTGCAAAAGCGGCAAAGATGTGACTTCCCAGTTGCCGCTAGAATGAAAAGTGAGAGTAAGCACTCAGAGTGATTCGCACCGCACCGTACAAGGCCGAATGGCTGCAACTTAGGGTAGAAATGTTACAGCACTACCACCATACCAACACCAATGTGATTCATTATCATTTGATTAGTGTGATCAGTCCAAAACCAGACAGAATAACATGTACACAAACAATGATTTCACGGTACATATTAAATTATATACAGCTTCCTACATTTTCTGAGACACTAATAATAATAATCATTCAAAGAGTAACAATGCATAATATGGGTACTGCTTTTATGCACATATTAATTCTAACCACAAAATATAATAGTAACATTGAATAGGGATGCAAAATATGTTGGGAGTGAAATCTCTTTGTAACAAGTGGTGTTTACTATACAGGGCTTTGAGCTCAAGCCAGCTAAGTGCACAATATGTAAAGAAATATATTTGCACACCACTAGTTAGCAATACATTGAGCATAGTAAGAAATTCATATTGTTAATTGTAGTGACTTTGTTACACAGAGATTTCACTGAAAGTAGCTACTACATTGAACTAGATAAAAACAAGATCAAGTAGGCTACCAGTACATACACAATGAGAGATCTAGTCATACTAATATATACTGCTTGCAAAGAATATGCTACAATGCTGCCTAAAACAAAGATTTTTAATAGGGATGCAACCCAATATGATAAAACAGGAATAAAATGTTACTCATTGTGTAATGATAGTATTAGATAATAGATATGCTATAAACTATGCAAAGGAAATTTGTAAAGAATTCTTACATGGCTACCAAAAAACAACTAAAAAGCTACACACAACATTTAAAACGAAGATATAAGCACAGCCGAGGACATACGACGTTACTTCTCTTTGACCAATCCACACTCTAGTGTCAAGTGGGGGCGTAACGACCACTGTAGCTGTCTTACTCGACACTGCACCAGTGTGTATTGGTCAATCACCTCATTAATACCAGCCATCAAACTGCACAAAGCGGTTTCTATTATATCCACAAGTTGGTGACATTGGTGGAAGAGTTTTGCAAATATCTACCTTAAAGCATATTTTCTACAGTGAGAAAGCGTTCTGCAGTCAAGCGGCTTTGCGAAAGAAAATAGCGTCTTGGTGGAGGGGGGCGGGGAATATTTACCTTCCTTTGCCGTGATTTTTTCCGAGGGAGTTACAACCTTGGTGGAAAGTTTGCGAGTGGCTGCCAAGTCGACCAATCACAATGTGATGTGCGGTGGAAATGGTGGGGGAAAGAGAGAGAAGAGTATCTTATCACAACATGCTAAGCACATATTACTGTCTATGCAACCCTCCAAACTCCCTCCCTTGAAATCACATCGTCTGTTGCTGTTTGTGTTGAGACACGAGTCCTAGCTGACTGCACTATGTAGAACAATTGGATTTTAATTACCATTTAGTATTTACAAAACTAAATTGTAATTCCAAGTTTAAAATTATTCATTTTTGGCTTTGTAAATCATTCTTAGTGCAAAGTGCTTCAATAATTTGACTATGCTAACAAATGTGTTGTCCTAGTGATGTTCTTTGCAGGTCGGTAAGAATTACTCCTGCATCTCTAAAATCAGACATCACATAAAATTGCCCATTCTATCACTCGTTCACAAAACTTTGTCTGGTTGGTGGCATCAGAAATTTCTCACTGGGCAAGCAGTAACAATCTGTTAAAGACTAGAAGAGTCTGTATACTAAGCAAGTTGAAATAAAAAACCACAAGAGAAGTGATTTTTTTATGAGATGGCCATCCACACCTCATCCCTAGGCCCAACACAAACACAGCCATATTATGACATGAATATTGTGCACTATTTCGGCCCAGCTTGTTTTAGATTGTGGATACGATACATTATGACTAAACTACTGACGTGTCATTGTTAGCCTCAGATCGGAAGCGATGCTTGTAATGTGCATGAAATAATTAAGTTATTGAAGGGACAAGTTAAATCTCTGTTGCTGATCTGGAACTGGTAACACATTCCTACAATTAAAACTCCAGACATTCAATGTTTTAACTGTGAAATATGGTAAGTGAGAGCGTAGAAGTTTTGAGGGTTGCATTCATGCTTACGTTTTTCAACATACCACGTTACGTATTTGAGTTATGTTTGAAAACAATGTAGACCTGTGAAAATACAGTATATTGATAATCAAACAACATGCAGTTTGTTTAACCTAGTAATTGGGTTATTTTTAATCAGGTCTACATAACAATTAGTAGCTTCATAAATTTCAGTTTAAAAATCGACTAGTTTAGGTTAGTAGGTACGGTACTGGAGTAAGAGTGGAACATATGAACAAAACACTCATTAGTACAGAATCAAAGTTGCAACTTGAATGTTGAAAGGCACACCATGCATGTATCAAAAATATGATTCTAGAGCTGGACAGTATTAGTTAGAATTTTAAATTTTTCATGTAATTGTATAGTGCACTGAAGTACATGGCCCCATAAAGTTAGCAAGTGAGACCCAATTCATCAAAATTGGTTTAAACTGAATCCCAACTTTAATCAAAGGTAGAGCTTTTCACATGCCAGGGACTTAACTACCAAACCAGCTGTCAGGAGGGGAGTCCACAAACAAAATACCAGGAATAGAAGGAAACAGAGGGAAATATCGTTCTGATCTTCCGTTGTCTGTTATATGGGCTGAAGTGACTCACTTCTGTGTGTCTAGCCTAGAGTTGTATTCTTCAGTGTTAAGTTGTACGTTTCCACCGTAAGCGAGCTGACAACAGTCACAGCCAACTATACGTTCTACCATATGAGGACCGATTTCATTTCACTGTCTAGGCACATTATCAAGGTGGCTGTAAAACAACCGCAGTAGTTGGAAGGCTTTCTTCCATCATTTAAAATGTTATTATGTGATTCAAGTTGCAACGGCTTTCTCAATTATTTCTCACATTTCTCAATATCATTACATATTCTTTCAGTGGTCTCAACCTGGTTTTAGCCTTTAGCCAAGACACACGTTGTAACAATAGGAATTGGTGCCACACTACGAGATAGACTAACAGACAGTGAATCACCTCAGACAACGACACTTTTCAGGAATCAGGGCTCCAACAAAAAAAACCATTTGTTTTAACAAGGCAAGGACTTAACACAAGATAACTAAGGCCTGGTTTTTCAATAGGTTAACGGGGTCGTTAACTGACACGAAGAATGGAACACATGTGATTTTTAAAAACCAAGTACGTTACTTTGGACAGTTGGGTTTGTCTGTGCACAAAGGCTGCCTGAACCTGGATTAGTAGTTCTGCGCAAGTTCACAATTAAACGAGTTTGAGTCAAATTTAGAATACTAGGCCTAATTTCCTAAATCATATAGGCTATATCCGAAAAAAGATAAAACCATAAATATTAAATATTCACCACAATGGTTATTCATAGCCTTTAAAAAAAAAAAAACTTTTTTACAAGACCTATTTCCGTACTTTTGCGAGACTTTCGAATGACGTTCTGAACTCCACAGGTAAAACTCAAACTCGATTAAACACGTTAAACTCGCTCAGAAGTAATTACGCTTACACGCATTATGCTGCAGTGGTGGAGTGAACACTTTGCTGGCAAAGCGTTGAGAGAAACAGACGGATATCTACGAGGCACACATTAATAAATAATGCACGTGTTCCTAGTGTGGTGTGAACACAAACAAGTTGCATCGGACCTTTCCTGGGGTTGCAGGATTCAGAACAAGCTTACTTTTAACTGTCTTAAGTGAACTTTGAAACACAAAAGATGTCAAGATCTGGTTTTTAAGTGAAAATATTTTTTCATAATCATAAAGTATCATCCCTTTCAAGGCCTTCCACTAACCCCCCCCCCCCCCCCCCAAAAAAAAAAATTTAATAAGATTTCAAAGAGACAGATCAGTTAACATCTGTAATCTATAGGATCAGGTTTTGTCAAGTTCCATTCCAAACCACCGTTTATGCAAGACATAGTTTTTCAATTAAACCTTAACATGTAAGTCATTGAATGCAATAGCACAGACAGTCGCAGACATATAAATCAAGGGTAGTACAGGAACCTTCTTTATTAACTCTGTGGGTAAAACTTCGGGGTAGCGTGATTTCTGGCTGTGTAAAGATGACGACAGTTGACATTCAAAATATGTCTGCTGTTTGTTTGGTTATCTTACACACTTTGAAAAATTGGTTCTAGATGGGAAGGATATTAAAATGAGCACTCGAAACAGCACTCTTTTAACTTAAGTGCACAGGCTACTTCAAAACTAGAACTTACAAAGAAGACCTGTTCTTTATACTGTAGTTTGAAGTAGTGTGCCATAGGCTACACATCATGGGCTCAAGGGCTATAGGCACCGTGCGTTCGTCCGTGTGCTGCTGCGTGCGGCAAAAAGTGGCATATTTGATGGTGATCGCGCGCTGTCCGCGCAGCCGATACGTGTAAAAACAGTATTCTATATTACCTCGTATTTCAACTATTTTCATGAATACAGATCTCATCGACCTCTGTGACCAAAGTTCTGAACCTCTTACTGCGTATTGCCAACTAATTTTGTTTTCTTTCGATAATAACTACTTGTATTTGACGAATTTGGTGAGCCTGTCTTGCTGTCAGGCGTGCTCCGCGGGTTGACAGACAGCTGTTGAGGAGTCGAGTGTCATCTATGTCTAGTATGGTGACAACAAGGTCACTGATTTTTGTCTAATTAGTTTCTCGTTTTTCTTTACATTGTTATTTTGGTGGCAGAGGGAGTGACTACATTTGTAATTACGTTAGTGGGGTAAAAGTTACAGGTTTTGGAACTCTCGCACTCGGAGGGGGTGGGGGGGGGGGGGTCTAAATTGGCTCAAAATAGTACGGCATATAATGGTGAACCCCTAAGACCATAATCTTCAACCCAAATTACACTAGGGCCTACTGGCCAGAATAATAGTAATTGAGAGTGAGACGACATCTCTCCATGCCCTATTTATTTAACCTAACCATTTGTACGCCTGGCCTTATGTCCTAAAGGAAGCTGAGAACGATGTTGTGGGTATTTTAAAAAGTCACCTTGCCAATACATACTACAACTACAAAATAATAATTCAAGACTTACCTCCAGTCTCACAGTGTAAGCTGGTAGGCTGACACTTGTTTGCCTAACTATCTTCCCATGAATTGAATGGTTGTTCACCACTACTTCTTTTTACAAGTGCTAGGCCCTTGTTGAATGAGCTTTTGCATTGAAAGCCTGGCAAAATACTTTTAAATCCGTAGTAAACCACTTGGTCACCATGTGCTTCCATCCTGGCGGTACGGGCGGGCAGGCTGTCTGCTAGCGCATTCCAAGCTCGCACGCACACTCCAAGCGCGCGGGAGATAAAAATACCATTGCACGGCGAATCGGAAAATGAGAAAAACGATGCTATGAAGTTTACGTCTCAGAGTTTGACCAGCGAGAAAGTTGTAGCTACTGCATCAGGCTACACAGCCGTGCAATTAGATTTTTCGTATCTACCAACCTCTACGTTTTTACAGTAGTTTAAGTGCGATAAATACTCTTTGTTATTACTCTGGTATATTTTGTATGGGTTTTCGACTATCTAGAAATAACGTTTGTAATGAACAAATTGGATCTAACTTTGCTTCAGGAATGTGTGATAGTGTAACGAATATATCCTGAAGGTTTTAGCTTTTTTGAGAACTTAATGCGACATTCTTCGCTATTTGAAATGATCGCCGTTTCAATAGCTGCTACTGTCGAAAGACATAGCTTTCCCCGCCAACTTTGCCCGTTTGGGCCACGGGGCGCGCTGCCTGTATTTTAGTGGCGCGCTCAGTGGCTATCCTCGGTGCCTATAGATCTGGACTAGGAGTGAGAGCCTACCTTGTCCCTCGTCCCCGTTGGTCTGCATAGCCTCCGCCTCCGGTGAGCGGTGCCCATCTGCCTGGTCCGCCTCCTCGGGGGAGCTGGGGGGAGGCGTCCGCTTGGCGGCCAGCTCCTCCTGTCTCCGCCTCTCCTCCTCCTCCTGGTGTCGCTTCAACTCCTTCAGCTCAAACTAGGGGACACAAGACACTCAACTTAGCCAAACCAAGCTTGCATGCATCAACTTCCAGATGTTCATTTCACTGGAAATACGGACTCATTCATTGGTCTAACACATCATTTGTTGAAAAATGTTGCCACCTCACCACATATAATGTAAATTACTTTTAAACATGTCTCTACAGTGCAGTGTAGCCTAAGCTAACATCAATTATTATTTAGAATACATAAAGAATCAAAAGGCTAAATTTAGCTAAAATGATAAGCCTAGCCAATAATTACATAAAAAAAAAATATATATATTCAGATATGGTACAGTAATAGACAAATGAAATAATGAATACACATTACTAGAGGTGTGCGAGTAGCAATTTTCTGGTTCGAGTCGAGTTCGAGTTCGAGTAGTACAAAACCAGAAATTTTTCGAGTCGAGTTCGAGTAGTAAAAAATTGAAGTACTTTAATATGCTGGGATTCATTGGGAAATAGGTAGCCTATAAGAAAGAATCGTACAACAAGGTGAATACGTTTCTTGTTACTTTTTATAGCTTAGTCTTAAGTTAACAGTAAGTAATCTTAACTTAGGCCTGTTGTAAGGCAACAACAAGGCCTGGCCTAGGGTTATTCCTATGGTAGGCTAGGCTAGGCACAAGAGCCTAGGCCTAGACCTAGATTAGCCTATTGCATTTGTAACTAAATCTAAATCTGAACTCACCTTGTAATTCTTTTGGCCTTTGGGTCAGTAGCAGGCCACTTCAAAGCAGAGTTCATTCTATACTCATGAAGTGTTAGCTGTGTCCTAGCCTGCATTGGCCTAGGCCTAGGCCTAGCTGGTGTATGGCTAGACTTAAGACATTTTAAAGGCCAAAAGAATTACAAGGTGAGTTTAGATTTAGTTACAAATGCAATATGCTAATCTAGGTCTAGGCCTAGGCTCTTGTGCCTAGCCTAGCCTACCATAGGAATAACACTAGGCCAGGCCTTGTTGTTTTGTAGGCCTAGGCCTAGCTGGTGTAAACTCTGCGTCGATCTTAAGATGTCTAGCACAACTCGTTGTGCTTCCATAATTGACTTTCATAGTTGCCGCACACATTTCGGTGCATTTATCGATCGCAAAAAAAAAAACGATACAAAAAACAGATAGCCTTCAAAAAGACAGGTCAGCCATTGAAGTTGAAGAAGATATCTAGAGGAAATGATGTTCCAACAATGTCTCGTAGCCATACCGGATGTTTGGGCGGGGCTTACGTATGCAGCTTCAACTAAGCTCCGCCTCCAACGCCCACATCAGTGTAGTATAAACAGCGTTTTGACGATCTCCAGCGATATATCGCGCAATAATCGAAACTCGAAAAAAACTCGATAGTCGAGTAGTAATTGTGAATTTCGAGTCGAGTACTAAAAACTCGACTCGACTCGAAAACTCGAGTACTCGCACACCCCTACACATTACACATTTATGCCATATTTACGTTCAATAGTTAATGCTAATTTCACGGGGTTAAGTATAGTGTGCAAGCATGCGTGTCCTTACCTTACTGTACGACAACTCCCACAAAGCATGCTCATGCTTAGACCCAAACGAGCACTCGCTACCAAGGAGAGGAGAGGAACTGAAGGCAACCCTATCGAGATCTGAATTGATACTTGACCGATTGCTCCGAGTGCTGCCCGAGCTAGAAACATCGTTGAAAGACTCGTTACCGGACGAAACGGAATTCTTCCGACTTTTAGAATGAACAGACGCAAACGAAATACCATCAGAGTCAAAACTGTTTGAATGTTCTCTTTGGTGTCGAGACGTAGATCGATGTCGAGGGGCTGTTTTTGTGGCGACATGCAATTCTTCCCGTACGGTCTGTCTATCGCGATGAGCTGCCCCCTTTCTAGGGAGAGATGCCTGCGAGTTGGCAGGCGTGACACAATCATACGGAGTCTCATAGATGTGCAACTCCTGGTCGGAAGGGTCCCGATAAGTCACGGTCGACGTCTCGTCCCGAGACAGATTGCGTTTTAACTCGCTGATCTGAGAATTGAGGAGCTGCAATTGTTCTAGACGGTAGTTGGCTATATCACAATCAGTGGGGGTCATCGTATCTTCCGAACTAATCGAGAACATTCGAGGATGATCTACGCCCGAATCTAACGCGCTTTGTTCTACAGTGGGAACGCTCTCGTGTTGATCGGTGGGACTCACGGGCTCCGAAGTAGTTTCGTTCCACTCGTCCCAGAGGAAGGAGCGAAGTCGCCCCCTTGGATCGATCTTAGAGCCGTGAACGGGGTAAAGTATTCTGGTGCCCGTGGACGTCCACTCCCTACGCTTCTTACGGCTCGGGTTATAGAACCGGTCGCTCTCTAATATGATCGCCCTCACCACTTTGCCCTGCGGCCGTTCGTGCCGTTTCACTGACCTCACGGAGTTTCTCGCCTGGAGGTAACTGAAGGGGGGGAGAGGAACGGGGAAGTCGAGGAACAGAGAATGCTCATCATGCAGTTGTGACCAAGACCAAAACCAATCCCGTGAGTCGTTACAACGCTCTTTCTACAAAAACAAGTTACAGGGGTTAATACAAACACAAAACAAATACCAAACATGCAACCGAACCCAAAAAACATGAAATAATATAATACATTTAACAAAGGATAACCAAGTAAAACAAGATAAAATTAAAAAACACAAAGATAAATGAGCAAACCATTAAGCCACCAAGCGTGCATGGGTGAGATTTGTGGTTAAGAGCTGTCAATGACATATGGCTCATATTTAGGGCTGTACAAACCTCTCGAATCTTGAACCTCCCTCCACACACGCATATAATTCCACGATTGGTAACAATAGTAACAAATTTTACTTTAGAGAGTGAAATCTATCAAATTGAATCGATCACCGTGCGCCTATGGCATCAGTGTGTTTCGCAAGTTTGCCAGTTGTCACAACTCGAGTGTAAAAGTCTAATATTGGCAGCGTTATATAAAAACGCCGAAATTGTGACGCAAAGGTGTCGGAAAAAATAGTGTTCATAGTTTTTTGCTGAGAAGATAATAACTTGCAAGAATGGAATGATGATGACTAACCAAGGGCCAAGATTATTGTGATTAGTGTAAGTGAATATAAGTATGACCCTGGCCTATGCCTGGCAGTTCTAATCATCTAGGTCTTACGTAAAACGAAGCTTTGGGATATGCCTTAGCATTCATTTTCAGTGTATTAAACTAAACTAAAAATCAGGTTCGATTCGAAAAAAAAAATTAAGGTTCGCACAGCCCTCTGCTATTTCGAATAATATTTGAAGGAAACGAAAAACACATGCTATGAAATTAATGCAATAGCCCAACCACCATTGACATAAAACAGTGTTAAACAAATCCAATATAATAAGCACTATAAAATAAACTAGGCAAAGCTATTAATTTGTAAAGTTGATCCCTATAGTCATGATTGCAACATTACTAGTGGTAGGGCTGCCCAATAGGTAATCTGTTAGTATAGTAGTCGTAATTAAATGAAACATTTAATTTGATATTGATCTTAAATAGATCTACACTGACAAATTGTTTTTGAAATATCATTGTCATAATTAGACAGGCCTACATGTAAATGCAGCATTGATGATTTGATTAATTGACATCCCATCTATTACTTATATTAGTAGGCCTATTCTATGTTTTTTTTTTTTTTTTACCACATTTGCATAGCAAAAATCAAAACTGTCACAGGATATTTAGCCGATGTCAAATTCATCTGTGTAAAATCTAGTCACACAAAACTCTTTCCTTACTTGGCTTCAAAATATATCCAGTATAGTTATAAACCCAGTCTCCTACACGATAATCATAATAATACTGATATGATAATCCCGATAATACTGTAAAATAAGTTATGTTGATTGTTTTATGTCTTCAATGTACTCTTTTAACTAGATCTAATTCATCATCTTACAAGCTACAGCTAAGGTAATCTGTTGGATCCTATCCCTACACCATAAACATTACTGTTACATAAAAGGAAACCCCCTAGGATACAATAAGATTTTGAAAACTTATCACAACGCGATATGGACGATTCTTAGATCATTGGGCAGCCCTAGTACGAGTACCCTACACAGAGCGTAGGTAAAGAGAGTGGCCTACCGTTGTGAGCCTTTCGAGGGCACCAAACCTTTCTTCTTGTGCAGCGGCAGATTTTTCGAATGCTTCGTGTTTCTTGATCAAATTTTCGACTTCGTCAATCGTGTGCTGAAAAATAACCATTTTATGATATATCATATAGGCCTATGTCTACTGACACAGGAACAAAATAGTAACTAACCTATTATATTTCTAGATGCAGTAACATTTGAAAACTTACTGGACAATACATGAGCATTTTAATATTAGGTGAAGTATTACTATAACCATTCACCACATTCATCAAACATTATGTTAATTTTAAATAAATACCTTCACTTGAAGATATTGAAGGTAGGGGAACTAATATATAAATAGATAGGTAGAAAGATAGGTAATTTATTCATCAGTAGAATTGACCAGGGTACGAATATTGGTTTTATCAAGGTCTTCTATAGTTTCCAATCAATCTAGTAACAAATCCATCAATTTGAAAGTAGCTAAATGTGATGGATCACTTACCCCTAACTCGCTGCTCATAAGGTACGGATCTTGCGCTATTAACCACGCCTCTGCAACTGCTGCATCTCGGGCGAATTGGTAAACTTCCAGGACTGAAAACAATTTAAAAGTAAATCAAAATTATTGATGACATATGCCTATGAATGAAAATTCATGCTAGGAAAAATATTAGAAAAGAACATTAGTAAAAATTAACACGATAATGTAAGTTTGCGAGAACTAGGTACCTAAATACACAACGGAGTTATGATAGCCCCCCCCCCCCCCCCCCCCCCACTAAACCAAAATCATTGAAATATGAAATTGCCATTTAGTCTTATTCACTCCATTACCTCAAAACGCTTATAAACAACCATTTATACGGACAAAAAAGATAGAAAAGGACAAAGACGGACTTGGGATGTAAATCACAGACTCCATAATTTTATATGAAAAAATGATGATTCATGAATGTAGTCGTAGTTCATTAGTCTACCAAAAACCTGTCACATAACTCTTAATTGGCAACGTGTAAATTGTGCAGCTCTGATGTACAAGACAGGGCACATCTTTTTAGATGTGCTGCCCTCAAGGTTTTTATTCCCTGCCCAATGATATGAGCAGGCCAGAAAAGGAAGCAGTTTTATATTGGATAGTAAGACAAAAGAATGGCTAAAAAAGCCATCTTGGCACAAGAAGGAAAAAAAAATTATGATCAGATAGTTGCACTTTTTACAGTCATACATACTATATGATGCAATGCCAACCCTGGTCACAAAATGTACTACATTTTCCTCATATGTCACGTAAGTTATCTATTTTAAAATTTGAGTTTGAATTTTTGCTATAACCTACATTAACAGTATTATTATTATAGAAATGCAATAAACACTACGTTTGAAATAATGCCGTCACATCATATAGGCCTAATTAATTATATTTTTCTACATTATCTCTAATTATTTTTAATGGGTTGCCCTAGTAGCCAGAGACCCCATGATGATAAAATCCTTCATATTATGAGTAGGCTGAACTGTTCAAAGAATCTTTTATTCTATTAAGAGTACACTACCTATCTGAACAGGCATTTGAATTAAAAATTCTCTACTCCTGTGTGATATGTGCATTTTATTATGTTATATTTATATTTTATTTGCAATTCTGATATTAATTAACTGCCGATGAAACGTATGTGCCATGCGCTAGTTTCCAAATTAATAAAGAACTCACTTTCATGAACGCCTACTTCTGTTTTGGGAAGCCACACACCATGAAAACCACATCTTTGTTCTCTGAACTACGTATTACGATTATGTATTACTTTGTATAGGCGGCATATTATGTATATGTAAACTAGAGATAAATAAATGAATAGATGACTGACTGAGCTGCAGGTTCTCCCAGCGCTCCTCCCACCGATGTAGCAGAGAGTTGCGGTGATTGGTCAACGCCAGCAGTTTATCCTTGATCTCGTTGGACGCGTAATGGTTCCTGGAGAGCAGCTCCTTGCCCAGAGAGATGCAAGCTGTGAAGTTGTCCTCTCGGGCGTCGATCTCGGCCTTCAGGCTCTGGTGGTTGTTCATGAGGAGTTCCACGCCACTCACGTCGCTGCAACCACATCACGCAACATTCAACACACGTTCCACGCCACTCACGTCGCTGCAACCATATCACGCAACATTCAACACACGTTCCACGCCACTCACGTCGCTGCAACCATATCACGCAACATTCAACACACGTTCCACGCCACTCACGTCGCTGCAACCATATCACGCAACATTCAAAACACGTTCCACGCCACTCACGTCGCTGCAACCATATCACGCAACATTCAACACACAACTAGGAACAAATTATTTTATTTCACATGAGCATGAATTGCCTAATGATTCATTTTATAACAGAAAATGGCAAAATAAATCACTGTCAGACACCAAAATCGGTATAGGCCGCTCAAAATAGACTAGATGCAATCTGGTGGCAAGCAAAGAAACTTCTATGAGGGGGAGATTACTCATTGTTGATTTGTTGAAACCATCAATGGCACAGTTTAGGGGGTAGATTAGCTGCGCTATCTATTGTTCGTTTGAGTCTCCAATAAATATGTGAATAACGTCAAAACTCAAAATTCATATTATTCACGTTGTAAATAACTTTAAGCATGAATAATAATTTTTTTTAAATTTGTATCCGTTTTTTTTTTGTAATTTTGCCAGTGCAGATGTAGATGCAGGTGTTCCGCCACAAATGGTTCAATCTAAGTTCTGAAAGAATCTTGAAGCAGTCCCAGTGTCTCAAGCCCTTCTAAATAATAACATTCCGCAGGTTTTTCTATGTATTTAAGTTGTGAACGAACGAATGGTTACGTGCGTCAAAACACAGGAAATAACCATAAAACCGCTGGAAGACAGCTCTGACTCAATATCTCCAGACTTGTATAAATGACCCATGGTGCGTGGGGTAGTACTGACCGCGGCTTCTCCGAGGTGTTCATCTGTCGGACAACGTCGTCCATCCACAACATGAGCGTTCGCACCATGTTGAAGAACTTGAACAGATCGCCGGTATCGGCCAGCTTGTGTTTCCGTCCCTCGCAGAACGCCTGGAGGTTGGCCCACGCACTCAACACCTCGCGCTCTCGGTTCGTTATCTCCATGACCTTGTCCCCGGCGTAAGAGGCCTGAAGCTTGGCGGACTCGTCTTGGATCTGCTGCACCTGTAGCACAACAAACACTTGTTAGAGAGGTTCATTGTATCCATGACCTTGTCGCCAGCGTAAGAGGCCTGAAGCTTGGCGGACTCGTCTTGGATCTGCTGCACCTGTTGCACAACAAACACTTGTTAGAGAGGTTCATTGTATCCATGACCTTGTCGCCAGCGTAAGAGGCCTGAAGCTTGGCGGACTCGTCTTGGATCTGCTGCACCTGTAGCACAACAAACACTTGTTAGAGAGGTTCATTGTATCCATGACCTTGTCTCCAGCGTAAGAGGCCTGAAGCTTGGCGGACTCGTCTTGGATCTGCTGCACCTGTAGCACAACAAACACTTGTTAGAGAGGTTCATTGTATCCATGACCTTGTCGCCAGCGTAAGAGGCCTGAAGCTTGGCGGACTCGTCTTGGATCTGCTGCACCTGTTGCACAACAAACACTTGTTAGAGAGGTTCATTGTATCCATAACCTTGTCGCCGGCGTACGAGGCCTGAAGCTTGGCGGACTCGTCTTGGATCTGCTGCACCTGTTGCACAACAAACACTTGTTAGAGAGGTTCATTGTATCCATAACCTTGACGCCGGCGTAGGAGTGTAGGTAAATAAAGCGAACCTAATGCAACCCACTGCAAAAAGAATTTATGTGGGAAATTTGATGTATTCAAATAATATGTAGGCCCTAGATATACAACAGGTTTGTTCCAAACAGAAATTAAGTTTAAGGTAGTGGGTGCAGTGATACATACATCTTTACTAATTTTGAAAGGGGAAAAAAAACGAAAATACAAGTTGGAAATATTTCGTGTGAACCTGTGTGTACCTGTGATTGTAGTGTGAGGAGGTCCTGCAGGAAGTTCTGATGTTTCCTCTGCAGGGCCGACACGGAGCCAGCGTCCCTACCCAGCTCGTCGGACATGGAGTGTTGCTTCTCCAGGATGCGGCCCAGGACATCCTTGCAGTCGTGGAAGAACTTGTGGAGCTCCCGCGAGGCCGCCAACATCTGCGTGCGAGTCTCAATCTGCTCCAGCAGGTCCTGAGGGTCCAGACATTCATTTAGCAACAGTTCGGTATTCCACGCAAGTATGTTACACATACAGAAAGTCGTAATTAATCCTACACATAAATCTAGGCCGGCCCGCGCATCAGGTGTTGCTCTGTGGGTCTCGGACAGTCACGCGGAGTTAAGAGCAGGCGGCAATCCCTCACAAAGTGGCTGGTTGTTCAAGAAATTTCCCCCGTCATAACAAATCAAATAGTCACATAACTGTAGGTATGTGTACTTCCCTAGTATAACAAACTTATTTATTTTACAACAAAATTAGCATTTTTTTATAAATAACTTACTAACTTAGGAAACACATATTAATAAAAAAAATGTAAGTGTTACGAAACACTTTATTTTTAGTGAAAATTACAAAATTGCATCAAATTTATGTGATCTTGAATTTTTAAAATTGTTTTCAAAATGTCAGTTACTGTAATCCCCCTTTAATTCAAATTTCATGGAGCTCTAAAAACTCCAATTTGAATAACAAAATTTTGTCAAATTAAAATAACTTTTCAGTAAGCACCATACCCCAATCTTCTGCTGGAACTCGACCAATAGTGGAATTATACATAATTTTGAGTTTACCGAGTTTGAATTAACGAGGAAATACTGTATTATGATGAATCAAACTCTGTATCACATTAAGTTCCAACCTTGTTCGCGGACTAAACCCCCCGAGTTACACATTGTCCTTATGGCGGAGCAGGGTTGGAAGTTGTGGTACATCGGTACTATAGCGGTTTTTAGTGGAAACTGTAACCTACCTGCCACGCCTCATTAAGACCGTCCTTCCACTCTGCTATCGTGGCAGAGTCCGAATGACCAGCGGAGATAAGTTGGTCTGCAATTCCGTTGACTGCGGCAACGCGCTCCGAGCCAATTGATTCCGTGTCGCGGGCAAACTCCTTGAAGCGCTCCCATAGTAACTGGAACACAACAAACAAAGTAGATGAGATGTCTGGCCACTACGAGCCGAACATCAAAGGGGGCAACAACTCCCATGGTATCAAGTATGAACAGAGGCTCAAATGAAGATATACTGACACTTCAGTTTTAAACTAAATCCATCAGGAGTGATAGTTGATAACATAGCCGGCCAGCAGCGTTTCACAACTTCCAGTATCAAGTAGTACTAAATAAATTTGTATTATGTCTCTCACTCAGTTACAAGAACTGATTTTAAGCGGGGGACATTTATACAATTTAATGAATTTATTATGTGATTCATTGTTATGACAGCTCCAAAGTCACCGTTTACAAGTACACTAGTAGATGGATTTTCAAGTTAAGTTCCTAAGTTCAAAAAACTCCAGCCGGAACCGGGAATCGAATCCTGGACCTTCTGTATTGGAAGTAGGAATAAACCCACTAGACCAGTTGACGAGGGTTTGTAGGTGAGCACAGATCAAGGCTTGTTTCCCTGTAACTCTTTTAGTTCACGGGAAAAATGTCAAAAAAGGAAAAGAAACTAGCCAAGGCAGCCAATTTACATTTGTGATCTATAAAGAAAATATTGGTAATTGCCAATGGACAGTGACTCTCGTGACCCGAATAAGCCGAGTTACTCACCGTGACGTGGTCGTAGTCCTGGCCCAACTCCTGCGATGCGGCAACGAGTTCCCTCTCCGCGATCCATTGTTCAAGGTCGTCCACTTCACGGTTCAGCATGAACAACTGCAGAGCTTCATCCAGCTTGGCTCTTCGTTCCCCTGCCAAGTCCTTGAGGCCAGCGTACAGCTTGTCAACCTAAACAACAACAGTTGACCCGATGAGTAAGGACACAGACATTATGTGAATGATTTTTTTTACCAAATAAAGCTAAATATGTCCGTGATACATTTAATAATGAAACACAGGCAATTATCTTGATTTCCACTTCATTTGAAAAAAATCAGGAACTTTTTCTACAATTTCAATTTTTTAACAGTCTATAAATGATAACTGAGCATTTTTATCAATGATTATAAATGATGTGCTTCTAACCATGACCAACCCTCTCCAAACCCACTCGCACGCTCACATTTTGCGAGTGACAATTTGGTACTTGCGAGTAGCTTTCCCAGCTGTACTTCTTCAAAATGTCAAAATATCGTTTTTGCGAGCGTTAATTTTGAATTGAGCGCAGCGCCACTATCGATCTCCGAATTTGATCTTCTCCAAAGATTTTCTCCATTCCGTACATTCACGGGGATGGAGTGGGGGGCGAGCGGGCCAGCGCCTGCGCAGTTTGCTGAGCTCACGGGCATGCTTCAAATTGCGTCGTAACAAGTTCACGCTTGCCGAGCAATGTGACTTCACTTTTTTGATTATCGATCGTGCGGCGGCGTTTAGTGATTCGCAGTACAATAGGCTACAAGGACCTAACCTTAATTTATGTC
Source organism: Isoperla grammatica (assembly GCA_945910005.1). NCBI lineage: Eukaryota > Metazoa > Arthropoda > Insecta > Plecoptera > Perlodidae > Isoperla > Isoperla grammatica. The sequence goes on from OX246740.1 coordinate 1,239,771, forward strand.
GTGTGCTATGTTGAGGCAGGCCCTCAGTGCTGAAAGCGAGCCATGAACATAATTCTTGCAACCATGTACTTTTGCACTACAGCTAGCTAGATCGTAGGCCTACTTTCGCGCAGACAGAGGATCGAATCCCATATAGCCTACATGTAAAGAGCTATTTCATTGCAATTTATGGTGCATATCCTTTATCCAAGTACTAATGACAATAAGCATAATTCAGAAGTTAAAATTTTTAAATGATGAAAAAAACCATACATTTTGCTTCAGACATCCAAGGAAGTATACATAATCACTGTTACTCATTCTGTATAAGAGTTGTTATCATCATTTGCAAAATGGATTTTCTTTTTAACTCACCAATATTGACAGGAATTTAAATTATAGAATGTTGCTTATGTAGCCTATTGCATTGGTTTGCCAAATGATAAAGAATTACAAGAGTGATGAGTGACGAAACTTGCAAACCTATGCCTGAAATCGCTTTTTAGTAGTGCTGTGCGAGTACCCGAAATTTCGAGTCGAGTCGAGTATTTATTACCCGACTCGCGGTCGAGTATTTGCTACTCGCGAGTCGAGTCCATTTTCAAATTTGCCGCTTTGTGATAATGCAGTTCACCGAGCGGTCGAGCAGCCGACGCGTGGTACTTCAAAACTCTGTCAACAGGTAGCGCTGTAAGTCTTTCTCGCAGTACAACCAACACCACCGCTACGCGGCAGCTCATGAACGTCATTGCAACCAACCTCATCTCGCAAGTTTCTACATTTTCTAGTTTCATTATTCAACAACGCGTCTTGTTGTGTGCTAGGGCCTAGGATGGGCCTAGGCCTGTCTTTTCGTAGAGCAAAAAAACACGTTGTTTATTCTGGTTGCTACTGTTTATAAATTGAAATGGCAAGCGAAAATTCTGATCATAGATATGATTCTGATGTTGATGGTGAGGCCTAGGCTTACTACATTGGAAAATAACATTTTTAGGCCTACACTAGGCCTAGATCTAGCCTAGGCTAGACTAGGCCCTAGGCCTAGCCTAGGCTAGACTAGGCCTAGCCAAGGCTAGACTAGGCCTAGCCTAGGCCCCCTAACTAACTAACTAACATAACTAAAAACATTAAAACAAGTATTTTATTACAAACATAAATTTGTATTTATAGTACCTGCTTCCTCGTATGCCTACCTATTGTACTTTCATTAAAATCTAGACCGAACCTTAGTCCCTTAACTAGGCCTAGGACTCGGACTCGGACTCGTATTGGACTCGAAATCGAGTAATTTTTAGGACTCTGACTCGGACTCGACTCGAATGCCAAAATCAGGAATCGCACAGCCCTACTTTTTAGGCCATAAAACTTAATGCAGGCCCCAAAAAAATATTTCACCTTTGACGAATTTGCCTCCGGCGGATGAGGCTTTGCCCCAGACCCCACCTATTCTACGCAACCTACTTGCGAGTGCAAATTTCCCCTAGCGAGTGGACAACACATTTGGCGAGGGTTGACCATGACAGTCGAAAATATTATCGAACACGGCTGACAGCAAACAAAAATGTTGGCTCTTGTTGATGCTGCAGTTGTTTATTTTGCTGATAAAAATACTATTTTTATGATGAAATGAAGCATTTATTTGGATTTTATATACTGAAATGAAAGATTCTTTTATAGCAAAATGGCAGCAGTTTATTTGCTATTTCTCAGGGTCTCTACCAATGAGTGAGGAACAGAAGGCACTAATACATGGTGAGGGAGAGACTGTTAGACCCACCTGAGACTGTTTGACGGCGATCTGATCGCTGTCGGGGTGTTGTTCGGAGGTCAGCTGGCGGGCCGTCTCGCCCAGCTGTCGTATCGTGTCTGCGTAGTCCTCCACAGCGACCTCCAGACTCTCGTGCTTCTTCATCAGGTTCTGAGCAGAGATCTCGTCCTTGCCGCGGTCCTCCACCATCATGTACAGCTCTTGCTCGGACATCCAAGACTCGGCCTCCGTCGCGTCGAAGAAATACTGCACAGACAAGAGTTTAGGGTTAGCGGTAGGGTTGTCATCGGTACCCATCGGGGCAAGTTGCAGGGTGGAATCCATTTAAATAGAAAACAATGCATTTTATGTAATTTGGAGGTACAACAATCTCTACTTTACCCACCGGGTCTCATATTATGGCTACTAGAGTAGGCGTAGTTCATATAGACACCAATTAAAATGCGGTCAGGTGCACTTAACATCAGAACACTTCTTATTGTTGACTTCAATCAATTCAAATCAGATTTAAATTTTAAAAAATCCACCTTGTCAAGTTGTGTGACACAGTAGGCCTACCATATGTAGGTACCATGTGTAAGATATGTGAGTGTGTAGGCCTATGTATGAAATATTAAGTAAGCTATTAACTTGTTTTATGCATGGCAACCAAGCTTCCCATTGGTTGTTGCCATGGTGAAAAAAAGTTAGTAAAAGTTAGTAGCCTTCTAAATATTTATCCGAAGTTCATAATACCGGGGACGTTAGCCTCATAAAAATATCCTCTATCAAAGTACTAATGACAATAAGCACAATTCGGAAGTTAAAATTTTTGAATGATGAAAAGAACCATACATTTTGCTTCAGACATCCAAGGAAGTATACATAATCATTGTTACTCATTCTGTATAAGGGTTGTTATCATCATTTGCAAAATGGATTTTCTTTTTAACTCACCAATATTGACAGGAATTTAAATTATAGAATGTTGTTTATGTAGCCTATTGCATTGGTTTGCCAAATGATAAAGAGTTACAAGAGTGATGAGTGACGAAACTTGCAAACCTACACTGTTCATTTGTTTTGTCATTGTGAGTTTCTTAACCAAAGAAATAAATCTATTCAAATGCTATCAGAAGTGCTGATCCAAATCTTGTAAACAAAATATAACCTACCTAACTCAATAAATATATTAAATTGCCAGTTTTCACATTGTATGAAGTTGAAGAATGAACAAATCAATTTAAGAACAAATTCAGAATTCTGGAAGACCCATACCATACACTTTGCTTCAGACATCCAAGGAAGCATACATAATCACTTCAACTCATTTTGTATAAAGGTTGTTATCATCATTTGCAAAATGGGATTTTTTTCTAAATTGGTCAGTTGACAGGAATTTAAATCAGAGACAAGATGCCTAACTCCTATTGGATTGCCTACGATAACAGATATAAACAGGTGACCAAAACTTGGAAACATACTGTTCACGTTTTCTGTCATCGTGAATTTCTTGACCCAAGATATAAATCTATTTTTACTTTTTAAGTGCTATCACTATCAGAAATGTAGATGTCAATCTTGTAAATAACAAAAATAAATACTGACAAGTGACAATACGTAATTCTAAATTCTCGCATGTATGAATGACAATTTAAGGAAAAATTCAGAATTCTGAAAGACCCATACCATACACTTTGCTTCAGACATCCAAGGAAGTATACATAATCACTTCAACTCATTCTGTATAAAGGTTGTTATCATCATTTGCAAAATGGGATTCTTTTCTAAATTTGTCAATTGTCAGGAATTGAAATGTTATGTTAGTCCATAGACTATTGGACTGTCTATGGTATGAGTTACAAGATGACATTAATGAGTGACATTAATGAGTGACCAAAACTTTGAAACCTACAGTTCATTAGGCCTACTTTGTCTGGTCATCACAAATGTCATGAAATAAACCTCCTGAAGTGCTATCAGAAATGCAGATGTCAAATCTTGTACCTTAACTAACAAAAAAAAACTATGTATCAAATCTCTATAAAAAATATGCCCAACTCAATAATTAGGGTTTAATTTAAAATTGATATTTTATTGAAGAAACACTCTCGCGGGTCGATTTGCTGTGAAATCCAGACAAAATTTTAAAAAAAAACATTGATTTTATTAAATTGCCAGTTGTTTCATGTAACCTATGACTATGAATTACAATTTAGGGACAAATGCAGAATTTTGTAATACATTTTGCTTCAGACATCCAAGGAAGTATACATAATCACGTTAATTCATTCTGTATAAAGGTTGTTATCATCATTTGCAAAATGTCTCTTATAATTTATCAATTGACAAGAATTACAGATGACTGTCCACAGCCTACTGACTACATCGTAAGAATTCCTAAAGGGAAGTAAAATGATAAAAGCATAACATCAATGGCCGAACTTTTGACGTTACATGACTAGACTTCCTTAGGCAAAGTACGAAGAACACTCGCTGAATACAGTGCTAACTCTGCTATAACTCTGCCTTGAATAACATTTTAACATTTTACTGGTTATATCTGGTCAAACTTGACAAGCCAATAAATAAGCAGTCCCACAACTTGGGCCATAGGGCTATGTTAAAATTTTCCCTGAAGGATTGGCCCCCTTTTAAGTTGTTCCCTACATAGCATTGCAAAAGTTGCAATTCATTCTAGAAATTACCAACCAGTAAAGTTTTGCCTAGAACAAAATGTCATGCCAATTTTTCCTCTATTTGTAGACAAATTATGATTTTAAATTTTGAACAGTGTTCTAACTAGCCTATACATGTATAATTTTTGTGCTTCAATTTTGATTTTTATGACTCATTTTCCTTGAATTATTTTCTGTTGATCATGAATGATGCTATGTTAAGGGCAAAGGGTAGTCTCTACGTCACAAACCGCAGAAAATGTTCATTTTTAAATTATATCTCAAGATTGCAACAAGAAATCGAAAATCTAAATCAGCAGCGAACTTTGCTTTGGTAAGCGCTACAGATTGAATAAAATATTAGAACCATAAGCGTAGTATTTTGATTATAATTCGATAATTAGTAATTAAATTGATTATTTATAAAAAACATACGGTACTGATTATAATTTAAGTCATGACTTAGCGCATTCAATGTGTAGGGTTTACTAAACCACAGTGCGCTGTTGATTCAGATTTTCGATTTCGAAGCCCATTCTTGTGATATAATTTAAAAATGAAAATTTTGTGCGGTTTTTGACGTAGAGGTATCCTTCCCTGTTAAGTGTTACAGGCAGGAAATTGTATCAAATTTTCCCCTCTATGCAGCTGCGATGTTGATCGGCAGAGGCAGGTATTTGTGGAGATTGTTTTTGTCCAATTTCGTTTTTAAAAATGGTGATAGCGGAAGGTTGGCGGGATTGTGGATGTCAATATCGTTTTTTGGGTAAATTGTCAAATAATTAGTATTTACTCGATTACGAGACAAGAATGTCCAGAATGAGACTTCGTTTTTAGAGTAGGCCTATGCCTATATGCTGTTGCAGCCCACGCATAATTAAAACTGTGATTTTGTTGGTACTTCTTGCATTTTCTTCGACGAAGCCTTCCCCCCCCCCCCCCCCCCTTCCCACGTGCGTAACAAACAACGACTGAGATCGCCGGCCGGTGGCCGCGCGCTTGGCGGTCGACGGGCGCTCAGTAGCAGGTGTCCAGTGTCGTTCGGCTGTCGGCAGTCTGTGGGCCTGCCTGCCTGCCTGCCTCACTAGAGTCACCAGCACTGACACGAGCGTACTGCATAAAATACCACTGGGACTGGGGCGCCAGACAACTATACACGGTGAAGAATGGAAACCTTTGTTCTGCCCGCCCAGCAGCCGAACCACGGGGGGCCGACCGCGACCATAAAACCCCATTCACAGCACTGCACGGCAAGTGCCATTGCGGATCACCCGCCGCCTTCACTATTATCTTCGACGACGCACGACGGGTATTCATGTGAATAGGGCCCGAGTCTCCGAGTAGCCGACTAACGGAAGTCCGCTATTTCGTAAAAATTTGGGGTTCGAACCAAATTATCAATGGAAAATTGCCGATTTCACGTAGTATCGCGGAGATTTCGCTGATATAGCGCAATATCGCTATTTGTCTATAATATCGCAATTAACGCCCAATTTCGCAAATTGTCGCGATTATTTTAAAGGTATATTCAGGATCACAATGACGTAATTCGTACTCATATAAAACAAAAAGAGAAATTGGGTCTTTATCGCGATTATCGTGGCTTCCGAAAATACCTGCCTCTGTTGATCGGGTTGTTACCTGTTGTGCCTTCTCCGAGAGCAACAGTTTGTTGAGTCTGTTCTCGACGGCGTCCTTCAGCTTCTGCCACCTCTCGAGAAGTTCCTCCGTCAGTCGTTCAAACTCTGGTGCGTCCTCGTGGTCCTCGTCTATCAGCTTCTGGCCGTTATTGCACACGGACATGATGCGGGGCTCGTGGTTGTCCACCTAGGGGCAACGCAACTAATTAACCCTCTGCTCTCTTAGAGGAGTGGTGGATACAAGAACATGCCCACTCTGCAAAGAACAAGACCAGGACGCGGAACATCTTGCGACATGTGTCTCCCTGACAGCAGGAAGGGATCTAATGGAGGGGCAAAATATAGCAAGAAGGAAATATGTGGCAAACCTTTATTGAGCAACTAGGCAGAGAATGGCAAAGTTCCAACTCTGGGTGTTCGAAAGAAAAAGAAGACTCTCTTAACTCTATACTATAGCAGGACACGTGGAAAAGGAACAGTGTATTCCCCCAACAATTCCAAGTTTAGTAGGTCCAAATCAAGAAAAAAAGGGTTGAGAAAACATAGTTTTTAATCTGACAAAAATGACTTTAGAAAAGTAATCTAAATAAAATTTAAACTAACTCTTAACTCTACTCTCCAACCTTACAAAACAAAAACCCATCGTTCCGATTTTAAATTTTGCAACTCAAAATTAAGACAAAAAATTGAGTAAAATACTTTTTTCAGTTGAATTAACCTAAATCAATATTTATAAAAAGTTGAACAGTATGTGGTAGGATTTTGGCAAACGTGAGATCTACAGACGATGGAAGGAATAGAAAGCTGGACCCACCTCTGTCCGTAGACTCTGGTTCTTCTTCTTGAGTGTGTGAACGTTGAACAAACTATTGCCGTAGTCAGGGTTCGTGGCTTGCGGCATCTTCTCCGCAATCCATAGCTTCTCATCCTCGATGTCTCGACGGAACTGGAACGCTTCCTTCTTCTTCTCCAGTTGTCTCTGGAGGTTCAGTAGAGGCGCCTTCAGCTGCTCGAACCTTTCCTCCACCTAGACAGTGACAACCACATCAGACATTAACAATAGCTGCAATAAATGGTGCTTTAATAAAGCTCATATATTAACTTGTAATTCATCTTGAGACTAGTGAATGATGATTTTAGGGCTATGCAAGATTAGAAATTTAACATAAGATTAAGCACAGATTTCCTCTCAATGCTTAGTGGTAGACTATTGAAATTTCAAGCCTCGAAAATCGAGATAAGGATCTTGAAATGCGTGTGATATTTTTGTCCACTGGGTGACAATGCTGATATTCAGTGAGGGAATCCAGGTTCACAAGTAGTTACGGTATGATGTGCCTCATTGCTGTCATGTGTTGAAAGTTCGACACGATGCATTTACTTTTGTAATGGATTTTAAAGTGAATTCTACACTTGAAAAAAATAAAACAGCCAAAACAGGGAATCTAGTAGGTGTGCCTCCCGCTATTGAAATATGGATTCTCAACTCTCATGTGAACCAAGATACTAACCTGGGATTTCTTTGTCTGTATTTCCGGCATCTTCTCGGGAGCGGTCTTCTGAAGGTACTCGGCTTGCGTTTCTAGTTCCGACACTTGTTTGGCCTTGACGGCCATCTGTGTTTCGATCATCTGTTGCTTCTGCATGAGTATGTTGACCGACGCGAGATCCGACCCGGTATCTTCGTTCTCGATCTGTTTCTCGAGGTCGTTCATCCACGAGTCGATGTCGTCGCAGGTCTGGTGTAGGATCGTCTCTCGGTTCGCGTCGAACAGTCTCTCTCCCTTGTCCTTGGTCGTTCGTTCCAGGTTGTCGAATTGTTGGTCCAGCTCGGATATCTTGGGTTCGATGAGCTCCGCGAGTTCCGGCTTCTCGGCCGTGAGTTCCTGGGCCGCCTGTTGGATGCGGAACAAGCGGTCCTTGTTGGAGGCGATCTCGGCTTCGAACGCTTGGTGACGGGTCCACTTGCTGTGCACGGTCTTGGCCGAGCGATATGTTTCGTCTTGTGCCGTGATGTTCTTCTCTTGCACCCATTCAGACAATTCCTCACAATCCTGGAAACAACAATTAACATGTCGCAGGAACTTGTTGCGTTAACTACTAGTAGGGAAGGGACGTTTAAACGTGTGTACAGAAGTGTTTGTATATAAGATAAGAAACAAATATTTTACAACGGAGCGTACTGCAGTACTAGTCTATAATACTATTATAGTTTTTTCTAGCTATAAATTGTAATTTTACCCGATGTTTTGAAACTTTTTGGTAATTTACTGCAAAGGTCATTTTATTCATCTCCTGGCAGAGGATAGAGCGAATAAAACGTATAAACGTGAGTTTTAAAAACGGTTAATCGTTTAGGCTATTAAATGTATTTGCCCATCCCCAACTACTACTAGGTGACTACCAGCCTAGCATATTCCTCTACATTGTCTCAAACTACGGGTACCTACACGGTCGACTTATTGAGTTATTGATAACATTATATTACAAACATTACCGTAATAGAGCATGTAAGATCTGGGGGGATTAATAAAAAGTATCGATTATTTGGTCTGAAATTAAGAGGAAGTCTAGAAGAAATTCATGAAGAAAGTAGCTTACTAGTCTAAGGCCTGGTATTTCAATTGGCCATAAATGGGGCCGTTAGCGGACTTTCGTTATCTGCATAGGGTTTGTTGGGTTTCAGATTACGATCCATCAGCTAACGATCCTTTTAACGACCCGTTAACCGATTGAAAAACGGGGCCCAAGTCTAGTATATATATATATATATATATATATATTTGAATGTGCAAGGCCTGGGAGGGCTTGTTATATCGCACGTACCTGTAGGAACTGGTGAAGCTGCAGTTGGTCCTTGAGATACTCCATCAGCGCCAACGCTCGCTCCCTGTTGGCATTGCGCCTCTCGTCGACATTGTCTGCCTTCCTCCTCACGCGGTCGGCGGCAAAGTGACCCTCGTCACAGAGCCGGCCCGCGAACTGAACCACGTTGTTGATCTTGTCGTCGTTTGCCTCCATGGTCGTCAGGAACGCCTCGTGGCGCTTGATCAAGTTCTCCGCCTGCTCCAGGTTGGCGGGAACGTCGTCCTTGCCCAGGATGTGTTCCTGCTGACTGAGCATCACGTCCGCCTGCTTGGCGTCGCGGTCGAACATGTTGAGGTTGAGGGACTGCGAGAGGAGTTGTTGACGGTTCTCCCACATCTGGTGCAGCTCCTCCCATCCGTCGCGCAGGGCCTTGAGTCTCTCCCGCAGGAACATGTATTGAGGGTCGCTCTGGGTGGACGGGTCTGCCGTGATGCGCTCGCCGTACTCCATCATCTTGGCGTAGTCGTCCGTGTAGTTGTCGATCTCCTCGCGGATGCTCTGGTGTTGGTTGAGCAGTTTCTCGGCCTCCGCGAGCGAGGCGGGCGTGTCCTCGGACGCGACCTCCGTCTGTGACTTGGACAGCCACACTTGGAAGTGATCCAGGTCGCGCAAGAAGCGATGGAGGTCGCCGGCCTCTTCCAGCTTCGAGTCTCGCTCCTTGAGCATCTGCGTCAGTTGTTCCCAGATGAGCGTGATGGACCGGATGCGTTCCCGGATGGCCTCGGCCTCTTCCGGATGATGTTTCTCCACGGCCTCGGCCTCGCGTTCTAGCGCGTCCAGCTTGGCCTGGATCGCGGCCAGATCCCGCTCCATCCCGCTCAGACGTCTCTGGAGCGTCATGATGCCCGTCAGATCCATCTCCAGACTGTCGGTGCTCTGAAGGATGCGCTTCTTGTCCTCGATCCACGAGATGGTCTCTCGACACTCGATGTGGAACGTCTGCACGCCGTGGGCGTTGTTGAGTTCGTCGCGTTTACCCTCGGCCTTCTCGCGCAGCTCGGCCCACTCGTGGTTCAGACTGTTCTGTCGGGCAACGATCTCCTCGGAGTTGGGATGTTCCACGTGAAGTAGCTGACGGGCCAACTGATTAACCACGGCTACACGTGATGCGTTCGCGTTCATCTCCTTCTCAAAGCCGTCGTACCTGGGGACCACACATACACGTTACAGTACAGACCAACAACCTATGTAGTAGAACCCCTCTTAACGCATTACATAAATAAATTTGTATTAATAACTGTTCCCACTGAGTTACGAGATCTAGTTTTCTGGGGGGGGGGGGGGAGAGGGAGGACATTTATAATGTGCTCCAAAGTCACTGTTTACATACCTATATACCAGAATCATAGAGATTTTAGTAAAGTTCTGAAGTTAAAAAAACCAGCCAGTAGTGGAAATTGAACCCTGTACCTTCTGCATTGGAAACGGAAATAGACCCACTGGACCAATAACTTTAAAAGCAACACATAATTCCCTTGTTATTTGTTTTCCCTAATGCTTAATTTCCACGTATCACAATCATAACATCAAATAAATACTGAGGCAATTGTTTGCCTGCACAGCCACAATGAATGTAGACTACAATGTATTAGATGGGACTGGGAGCTCACCTGTGCTTCATGATCTCCACATCCTCAATGTCCTTGCCAGGCTCCATGGTCTGCAGCATGCGATCCTTCTCCCCGATCCACTGCTCCACCCCATCGCTCTCTCCCAGCAGCTTGTAGAGCGACAGAGCGTCAAGCAGGCGTTGCTTGCGTAGCTTGGCCAGCTCTAGTAGCTCCTTATAGCGGTGGTCGATGCTCGCAAGGCGCTCTACAACCTCTGGGGCCTGGCGATCCTGCTCGCCCAACTGACCACCTGCACACACACCATACAACAATTAATGAAACGCTAAATGTTTCAACAGAAAATCTTTAAAAAAAATCCATTTATTTGCATGAATAGAGTATTTGTTCTTTTTACATGAAGAAATACAGAAATTCATGGTTCTATTGATTCACCCTGTATACGACCCCTATGCGACCCATGACGCTTTGCGTGAAGTCCAAGTCCCTGCCCAATGATATGAGCAGGCCGGAAAAGGAAGCTGTTTTATATTGGATAGTAAGACAAAAGAATGGCTGAAAAGCCATCTTGGCATAAGAAGGAGAAAAAAAGTTTAAGATATACCAATAGTCGAAAAGCCGTGGGTAAAGTCGATTGAAAATCCGTCATTTTGTCTAAAACGGTTACGGTAGGTAGTTGTGTTCTTTACCAACTTCGTATTATATTACGCACTGCCAAACCAAGCAACAAAATGTACTCGATTTGTTATAGTATTTCCCACAAATTATTGGTTTAAAATGCATAATTTTAACTTTTTAAATGCTATTTTGAAATAGAAATGCCATGATATGTATCTGTGCGATGACCCGACTGGTTACCTTGTTGGTGCAGCGCCTCGATGCTGGCAGCGTAGTTCTTGAGCTCGTCGGTAACGTCCTTGTGCTTCTTGAGCAGAGACTGAACGTTGGCCTCGTCCCGGCCGACGTCCTCGCTCGACACCAGACGGAGGGTGTCCAACATCCAGATGTCCACGTCGTCTGCGTCCGCAAAGAACTGGGGACACACATAGGGATGAACATCGATAAAATAAAAACTATCGATAATCGAAAAGATGACTGCATTATCGATCGATAATATCGAACGATAATAAATTTACAAAATTGAAGTAATCTTTTACAGTTTCAGTGATATGTCGCCTAATCGAGCACATAAGGATATGGCAACATTACTTGGACACATCTGATGTGACACTGCTGAGAGTATAATCACATTTTATGAGGCCCGAGGCCTAGTATTTTGGCAGTATCTTTGAGTATTTCAATACTAGAAAGGTCCGAGAAGAACGAAATGATGCTTTACGAACCCGCTTTTTTAGAAATCAGACCATTCGATAATATTTGTATTATCAATTATCGAAATTTTATTGCATATCGAATATCGAACGATAATATCGATTATCGTGTGCATCCCTAGACACACATACCGTTGACTCCCATATAGAATAATATTACGGGTAACAGAAATTAAATTAAGAAAGTAGGTAGGCTTAGTTATAAATCAGAAATTGCATTAATAAGCCTTAAAAACAGGAACCACTAATGAAAAAGGGGAGGAAAAGTATATTTTAGAAATTTGGAGCCTCGTCACCTAATAAGTACCCTAATGAACACCAAGTAGTAATAAATGGACAAAGTATGGATTTCAAAAGAATATGAGCCCAAGATAAACATGTTCAAGTTATTAAAACCGTACCTGGTGGAAGTCGACTGCCTCCTCGAGTCTCTTGCGCCTGAACGCTGCCTGGTCCAACAGGTTGTGCCACATGGACAGGATCTCCTGGAGACGCTCCTGAATTCGGTCCGCACCAAAGTGGTTCTGTCTGACCAGCTCGTCGCCCACGGAAACCACCGACATCAGCTGGGGCTCGTGGGAACCGATCTCGTTCTCCAACGCCTGGGGGAAACACAAACGGGAGTTACCACTTTTCACGACAGTACATACAAACATTTGGGAAAAACTACAAAATGTCTGGACTCTTCACAGAGCAATCGTTAATTATGTGGAATTTCCTATACAAGAGCTTTTCTAAAGCAATGTAGGCCTATAGGCCCCTATACCTGTTCTTCTCAAATCACAGTAATATTGAAATGAACATTGTACATCTTTGAATAGGAAAATCCACTAGCCAAATCTTGTGCATGAGTCATTAGTTGACTTGTACTGGTAAATTAGTTTGACTTGTACAAGAATAGGCCTACACTAAGGTTAGCTAGTCAGTATTCTACTCACAGTTAACAAGGTCGTGTAAGACCAAAATGTCTGGGAAAACTTGTTATTCTCTTTTTATGTTTATTTAATTTTGCAATCATATCAGTCTACACTTCAGCTCAACTGTTGGGGTCTATTCTTCTATCAATTATACTACTAGCATGATGCCCTCTCTGTAACCTAATATTCAAATTAAAGAAGGGTTACTGTAGTAGGCCTACAGCATTCTGATACCTACAATCCGTTGTTTTCTTTGTTCATTGTTTAAAACTCATATTCTACCTGCATTACTTTGGTTTTAACCTGTGCTATGTGTCAATTACTCTGGTTTAGATTAGTTGTAAGAGATGCCTTGTGCATACCTTGTGCTTGGATAGCAGCAGGTTGATGGTGGTGAGGTCGTGTCCGATATCTCCGGTCGACACAATCTGCTCCTTCTCCTTGATCCAGTTCTCCTCGTCCGCCATGTCCCAGTAGAACTGCCACAGCTTCCTGGACTCCTCGAGGCGAGCCCTGCGTTCCACCGCCAGCTTCACTAGTTCCGCGTACGCATCCTCCAGCTGTTGCACTCGCTCCACGATGATCGCGGGGTCGCATGGCCGGTACCCTGCAATGTTAGTTATAGGAGGCACTGTTACTGTCTGCATTACACAATCGAGGCGCGCCCTGCGTTCCACCGCCAGCTTCACTAGTTCCGCGTACGCATCCTCCAGCTGTTGCACTCGCTCCACGATGATCGCGGGGTCGCATGGCCGGTACCCTGCAATGTTAGTTATAGGAGGCACTGTTACTGTCTGCATTACACAATTGAAATTATTGCCTCAAAAAGTAAGAATACAATGAAAAAGCAGCAGAAAAATAGTGTTTTGACACATAAATGTTACTGACGTACCATTTTATTTGAATCTCTATTTTCACGCTCCTCTAAATATTGACTATTCAAGGTATGCTTCCCATCTCTTGATATATTTCTCGCCACTGTTCAAGGCCCTTGTTTTAGGTTCATTCTCTACAAGTGTTTTTTTTATGGACATATTATGAGAAAGTTAATGGAATAGCCTGAGTCTATTGCTCTTGAAGACACTAGCGAGAGTAGTTGCGAAGACGCACCTTCAGTTGTCTCCTGGTCCAAGAAGCGCTGGCTCTGCTGCACGACGGTCTTGACTCTCTCCCCGAGGACGTTGATGTCCGCCTCCACAAGCGAGTGTTTCTGTAGAAGATCTTCGACCCCCATCAGGTGTTTGCCGTAGTCGTCGGACAGGAGGCGCATCTTCAGCTCCTCCATGGAGTCCAAGATGTAGAGCATTTCCTGCAACATCACCAACACTTGTAACCTCTCCAACTCACTCACCGATATGTAAACAGCGCTTTCATGTGTAAGTAAGTAATTTTATTCAGTGGACAGATACATAGGCCTAGTATATGTGTAACTCTGGATAGAGAGATAGAGCAATGAATAATCCTAAAACTAAATCTAATTTTACCCAATATTAACAAATTTATATTTTATATTTCTCTAGCGTGACTTACCATCACTCTACTAAGGTAAGCTCTTGGCATCCTATCTCTCTCTCACCCAATTCGCATTGCCTTTTAGCCTTTTGGCATGCATGTAAAATTTAGTTCTTTTAAAAATAATACCCTAAGAACGATGCAAAAAATGTGATGGAGTTGAATTTAAAATGTGGATGTGACTTTGTCAAAACTACAAACTGACTTTAAAGTTTGAAACATTAAAATCGCTCCGTTAGTTAATTAAAAAGCAATTTAATTCTGAACTATATGTAAAATTAGTAATCATTTAATAACTATACCGTTAAATAAAATTGTGTTAACTTTTCTAATCCTATCTTTAACTCTCCCACTCTGTTAATCAGTTTGAGTTTATAGTCCAGCATCAAATGGAATCCTGTGCAATTTCGAGGAAAGAGTATAGCACCATATACCAATGTGTTCATAAGGTTTCACAGTATTTAGCGCACTTTGGTGCCAGAGCGATATCCGCGACTGGGGGCGGGGGCGGTGCCCCCAATTTTGACTACGCATTGCATTGAATATCGCTCAATTACGGCCAAACGGTTGATCTGACAACGAAAATGATGATTATACAATATATTTGTGTGTAATTGATAAATATTTCCTTGTCAGAATTATTCATGAACGGTACATAGTGCGCAAGTTATCGTCAATTAAGTATAAAATTAATATATTCTCAATATATAAAACCATGGGACAACTATATATTATCAAAACATTACAAACATATTCATACACGTATAAAAATTTCAGAGTGTTGTCATATTGGTGATTTTTTTTCATAATTTTATCTTTATGCGATTGGTATTAGTGAAGTATTAAAGACAAGAATGCGTGGGGCTTTTGTGCGCCCGCTAAACACAAGTGTAATGCATAGAAGCATTGGCAATCATAATATTGTACAATTTTGAAAGAAAAGTCCACTCATATCTTCGTTTTAGCTTGAAGAATAATTATTTGGATGGTGCTAAGCTCCAAAAATAGGCGTTTACAAGTAATACATAAAAAACAATATGGCCGACTCTCATGACGTTTTTCTTATTTATCTTCACAATCGTACGTTTTTTGTCAAAACTTAATATGACCAAAATTATTCCTAGTAAAATTTTACATACACGTGATACTTGGATATTTTCGTAGGAAGTACAACTTACGTACAAATTAAATTTTTGTTTGTGCATCTGAACTCAAATGTACAAAACTTGGCTCCCGTTCGCTTCTTGATGAATTAACTGTGACCTAAGGGAGTGGTCTCAACCTCTTCTTTTAAGCTCATAAAATAATAATATTGATGGTGTCAAGCTCCAATGATAGGCGTTTACGAGTTGCATGTGAAAAACAAAATGACTGCCACTTCAGGTATGTTTTTGCAGTTTATCTTCATAACCGTACTATTTATGACAAAATCTAACACGACAAAAAATATTCCTTGTATAATTCTACATATAATTCATATTCAGGTATTTTCATATGATTTACCATTTACCTACAAATTTAGATTTTTGTATGTTAATCTGTACTCAAATGTACAAGCATTGGCTCCCCTGGGCTACTTGATGAAGCAAGAATGGACTATGGGAGTGGGCTCAATCTCTTCCTTTTAGCTTATAGAATAATAATTTCGATGGTGCCAAACTCAAGTACTAGGCGTTCAAGAGAAACACGCAAAAAACAAAATGCCCGCCAATAGGGTGTATTCAGATGTACATCCGTCGGTTGTTTGATGAAACAAGTAAAGGAGTGGGCTCAATCTCTTCTTTATAGCTTTTTAAGTAATAATTGTGATGGTGCCTACCTTAAATATGGGGCATTATCGAGTTACACGTAAAATACAAAATGGCCACCACTATAGTTAGTTTTTCCAATTTACCGTCATAACCGTACGTTTTATGACAAAATCTAATATGACAAAAATTATTTCTTGTAAAATTGTACACACACATGATATTTACATATTTTTATAGGACTTACTATTAACCTAAAAATTAAAATTTCTCCATGTTAATTAGTACTAAAATGTTTTTTTTTTTTTTTTTACGTGTTTCTCTTGAACGCCTAATACTTGAGTTTGGCACTAACGAAATTATTATTCTATAAACTAAAAGGACGAGATTGAGCCCACTTCCATAGTCCATACTTGCTTCATCAAGTAGCCCAGGGGAGCCAATGCTTGTACATTTGAGTACAGATTAACATACACAAATCTAAATTTGTAGGTAAATGGTAAATCATATGAAAATACCTGAATATGAATTGTATGTAGAATTATACAAGGAATATTTTTTGTCATGTTAGATTTTGTCATAAATAGTACGGTTATGAAGATATATTGCCAAAACCACCTGAAGTGGCAGCCATTTTGTATTTCACATGCAACTCGTAAACGCCTATCATTGAAGCTTGGCACCATCAATATTATTATTTCATGAGCTTAAAAGAAGAGATTGAGACCACTCCCTTAGGTCACAGTTGCTTCATCAAGAAGCGAACGGGAGCCAAGTTTTGTACATTTGAGTTCAGATGCACACATACAAAAATTAAATTTGTACGTAAGTAGTACTTTCTATGAAAATATTCAAGTACCATATGTGTGTAGAATTTTACTAGAAACAATTTTTGTCACATTAAGTTTTGCCAAAAAATGCACGATTGTGAAGATAAATTGGAAAAACCTCATGAGAGTCGGCCATTTTGTTTTTTATGTATAACTTGTAAACGCCTAATTTTGGAGCTTGGCACCATCCAAATTATTATTTTACAAGCTAAAACAAAGATATGAGTGTACTTTTCTTTCGAAATAGTACAATATTATGATTGCCAATGCTTCTATGCATTACACTTGTGTTTAGCGGGCGCACAAAAGCCCCACGCATTCTTGTCTTTAATACTTCACTAATACCAATCGCATAAAGATAAAATTATGAAAAAAAATCACCGATATGGCAACACTCTGAAATTTCTATACGTGTATGAATGTGTTTGTAATGCTTTGATAATATATAGTTGTCCCATGGTTTTATATATTGAGAATATATTAATTTTATACTTAATTGACGATAACTTTCGCACTATGTACCGTACATGAATAATTCTGACAAGGAAATATTTATCAATTGCACACAAATATATTGTATAATCATCATTTTCGTTGTCAGATCAACCGTTTGGCCGTAATTGAGCGATATTCAATGCAAAGTGTAGTCAAAATTGGGGGCACCGCCCCCGCCCCCAGTCGCGGATATCGCTCTGGCACCAAAGTGCGCTAAATACTGTAAAACCTCATGAACACATTGGTATATGGTGCTATACTCTTTCCTCGAAATTGCACAGGACTATGATTTTCGACACTTTGATGCTGGACTATTATTGAGTTTATTGGGTTTAAGGGCGCGTCAACCAGTTAGGTCATTTTGCGCCACCAAGATGGTGTTTTGCAAGCTAAAGAATTAAGGAATTATGAAAGTAGTAATTATGTTTTAATTTTATGTGTTAAATTTAAGTTATTTTATATTTAATGTTGGTTGTAATGTATTTTTTAAAATTGATGGAAAAACTGTGTGCGGACAAGAAATTTTAAAAGTTTATCACAATTCTCGTACGACAAAAGTTCTTCATACAACGGGGAAAGCTTTAAATGTGTTTTCAACACATCATGTTTGGTACATTCTGACAATATGTGACGTACAGTCAGAGTAACGTCTGTTAATCAGTGTAATGAACGTTGATTTAATGGCGTGTACGCACCTGGAAGTTCTGCTGCAGCTGAAGCGACAGCTCTAGTCTGAGGCGTCGCGCTCTCAGCAGCTCCAGCAAGTAGTTCCACAGCCTGAGCACGTTGTCCTTGCGAGCGTTGATGCGATCTATGTCGTGGTAGTTCTCGGCCTCCAGCTCCTGGCTGACGGCCACCACCGCCTGCACGCGCTCCTCGTAAGCCAGGATGTCTGTCTCGATGGCCTCGTGCTTCTTGGCCGCAGCTTCCACTGCCGCCAGGTCGAAGCCGAAGTTGTCCTGGTGAAGGAACGTTAGCGTATGTCACGGTGCACATTGACTACTACAAGGTCGTTTTCGGGCCAAAAATGTCGCCAGCAGAATTTAAGGGTCTTTAGTCCAGATCCTTTATTAATATTATGTGCACTGGTAATCATGTTATTAAGCGAGCGAAGCGAGCGTTTCCATTTGACTCTTATGGCACTTCGTTCTGTTTTTTTTTTTATTTTTTTTTTTTTTTTATGTCCGTCGATAGCGGTCGAACGGAAAGTCCGATCAACTTGAAATTTGGACCATCCACAAGCCTCGATGTGGATTGAAGGTGTATAGTTTTGAGGCAAAATCGTTCGAAAAGTTACAAAGTTACACCATAGTTACTGCAAAATATTTTTCTGAAACAAAATGGCGGCAAAATGTGAGATAGCCAGATTTTTCTACAGATTTTTCCGGTCACGAATATGTTAATGTAATGGCGATCTGATAAATATTGGCAAAGTTACACGAAAGTTACTCGAAATTATTTTTCTAAAACGCAGTAACGGCAAAATGTGAGGTGGCTATCTTATAGTAAATTTTTGTCCGGTCACGAATATACTAATGTAAACGCGATCAAATACGTATTATAGGCAGAAATAACATTTCTATTGCTGTCAATAAGTGTTAGTAACGGTGGCGGACCGCGGCGAAAACACTAGGCAGAATGACAACGAAAATTCTTAGCAACGCACATTGCACTGCATCCAACAATGTCGGGAAGTAAAATTGGTATGGAAATTAGAAACATTTTTGCAATGTGCATTCTTGAATTGTTGTTAATTGTTGTTTGTATAAGCATTGAAATCTTTTCGCCAGAAAGTTCGTAGATATTGACGCGCTCGCTTATCAACGCGTCAAACAGAGCGTTTTCCTAGTTATTAGGAATGCGCAACAATAAAATAAAAAAATCAATCGATAATTGAAAAGATGACTGCATTATTGACACTCGGAATTGTATTGCGAATGCCAATGATAAAATATGTCAATTATAGTGTGCATCCCTAGTTATTAATCTCCCGCCATCAAACTGAATAACTGGTGATTTCCTCATACCTATTTTTTTCACATCAATTTTAAAGGATGTTTGTCTAATAAAAAATGCATTTTTGTTAAAAAATTATGAAGAACATGTTTTAAGTGTTTCATTATTATGTCCTATCAAAATATCCCCAAATAGCAATTCTAAATTGAAATGTAAATGTTTCTAGTTTGTAACATGTACGGATCATCATACCTGCGACACGAGCCTCTGGTTCTCGCTGAGCCACGTCTCCCTCATGGATGCCTTGCGGTTGAATCGGGCCGCCAGCTGTTCCAGCTTCTCCTGTCGGATGAGTTCCTCCCTGAGAGCCAGTTCTCTCTCGTGCTCCGCCTTCTCCAGCCGCTCCCACGCCTTGTTGATGTCCGATATCATCTTGCCCTCCTTGGGTGTGTACGGCTTCTGGTTGTTGGCTCGCATGCGGGACTGAAGGGTGAACAGCAGCACCTCCAGGTTACCCTTCTCCACAAACCTGGTGGCAACAACAACAACCATTACACTCCAAGTACGTAACAGCTTCATTGTAAAACATTCAATGGGTTTGCTGGCTGAATACATTTGACATTTGCATGAACAAAAACATAGGTACCTGTACAAATATTTGAATATTGAATAGTATTCACAAACAATTACTATTCAAAGTTGGTAAAAAAAAAAAGAAGGAACATTTTTGAAGACATTAGGGCTAGACCTATAATAAGAAGCAAGCTGGTCTAAAATCAGTAGGAACTATTCCCAAGTCTACTATGTTTGACTTGCGTGAGTAACAGCAAACTTACTTGGGAGGTTTCTCGACCGTCCGGTATGTGTTGAACTGTGTTAGCTGCTGCTGCACTCCCACCAGAGAGTTGGCGAACTCTCTCTCTCCGAGTGACGTGATGGTGCCTTCGATCCAACGGAGGAGGTCGCTGGTGAGGCCTTCGTATTCCTGAACCATGCGGTCGTTCTCCATGGCAATACCGACCACCTACAACATGCAGCACCTTAGTGAGATCTAGTCAGTAGTCACATTACCACCTTTTCAGTAACCATAAGACTCATATAAACTGGTTATTGCATAGAGGTCCGTGGAATTAGTACATTGAAATCAAAATGTGGGGAAATGATTTTATTTCACAAAATGAGAATAAATTTATCAAATTTAATGCAGAAATCAAAATTTAATAATCACTGCTAAACACCAAAATTGGTACAAATTGGCAAGCCTATATCAACTCTGAAATTCGTGTTATTTATGTGTTTAAAATGGCGAAAGTCCGAAAAATAAAACTAATATATAGACAATTTTTTTTTATAATTTAGCCAGTGTAAAGCCATAAATTATGCTCTATAAATGATTTAATAAGTTCTGACAAATTCTTGAAGCAGTTCCAGTGTTTCAAGTCACTCTCAGTTAAAACTTTTCACATATACGGCTGTACGGTAAGTTGTGAATGTATAATATGCGTGTAAAAACACTAAAAATACTAGTAATATGAATTTAACATAACCTTTACAACATAAAACCGAAATTTCGTAATTCACCAATAAAATTCCCTCTAAAATAAAACCATTTTCATGGACCACCAGACTAATTGATTAGGTACCGGTACTAGACATGTCTCTAAATCGTAATCGTATAGTCTTAACTCAAGTCAGTAAAAATGAAATACCAGTGGGCTAGGCTATGTGAACGTACCTTGCCGATACGCTTGCCTTGTACGGTCTCCTGCTTCATCTTGCTGAAGTAATGGTAGTATGTAACAACGTATGTGATGATAGACTTCTCGTCAGGATGCTCTACAAAGATGTCTGCAACAGATCATAAACCACGTGATTTCATTCTACCTAGCTGGCGAGAATCAAATAAAAAGCTCTGCCGAAGTTACCTTCCAATCGGGCTCTAGCTAGAACTTAGTAGATTACTAATATAAATTTATAGGAATTAGATTGAATGAAACCTAGCTTTTACATTTCACCTGAACTTCCATTTTACATGTACATATTACATAATTGTGCATGCATGTATTTGATTTTGTCCAAACTATGGTAGTTTAGTTTATAGAGATGGCTATGTTCTTAATGGGTAGGGCATAGAAAGTGCTGCAAAATGTTCTACCTGCAAATATTGTAAAATCCATAGGAATTTATCTGAAAGTACAATTCATTTGACTTAGTTTATGAAAGTCAATTTAAGTAACATGTGTGCCAAGCTGAACATTACAGGGTGGGTTACAATCAGGTGAGGGTAGAATGGTGGAGAAACAAGGAACTAACAATAACAATTTCTGGGTAATGAAAAATGTTGACGAATATGTACATCCATCAGTGTTACAGCGGTCAGAGCAGGCTACAGTCTACGTGAGGGGGCGGTACTACGTTTAAGTGTATTACAAGAACGGCCTACGTACCTTCGGCATCTAGGAGCTTGGTAAGTCCGAGCTTCTCTTCTGCGACATTGAACGAGTTATTGAGGTTGTAGATGGCGTTTGACTTTGACAGTTTCTCAAACTGAATGAGATCTGGTCTGTGCTTGTGGATGATTGCGTTGAAGGCGAGACCGTCTCGCCACGAGGTGGTGAAGTTTCTGACATTGACGTTGTGGTAGCCAGCAGTCTTCATCTGACACCACAGTAAGAGAGCGTCCTTTGCTGACTTTGTCTCCTGGTTGTCTGTTTCTTCAATTGTGATGTCTTGAATCTAAGAGACAAGTAGGCCTATTATACACAGGGATTTATACGTCTACCATAGATACCTGAAGTGACTGGTGTTCATAAATCAATCAATAGTTGAAGCAATATTACACTCAATATGATAATAAATAGTCTATAATATTTTGTGCCAAAATATGCTGATATAGTGTTGAAGTGCATAGTCATGTCACTCATGTGATACATAGGTGGACCAATAACTTAAGGTTTCTTCTTGATAACTACAAGGATATCCACAGCAGGGGACATCCAAAAGGTGACTTTTCCGTAACTAAAACTACAAATGAAAATTCTCATTGTAAAACCTTTAAAGCGTAATTTAAATTGTCTACACTACAATTACGTAAATGAAATAATGTAGTAGAAAAGAAATAGTAACATATGCTAGAAGTAAAATGTAAAATAAAAATTGGAATGGTAAATTGTTATAAAGCAGGGTTGTAGCGGGAACTATTTTCAAATCCACATTAGAAAGGGGAAATATGCGCAAATATCCGTTAGAAATATTACTGTTATTACTGTGTCTAAAATTCTAAGAAATTGTCTTCATGCAAGAGGATCTGGGAGCACTCACTTGGAACCGGAGGATAATGGTCCATATGAGACCCAAGCTAAGTCTGGGGTTGCCATCAACGATGTCGTGTGATCCCATGTTCTCCAGGTGAACCCGTTGTTCCCTCAGGAACTGTAGGGCCTTGTCCACATTCTCCAAGCAGTGGATACGCATCTTGCCTTTCGTGGGCCTCGGCTAGAACAAACAACAGATCGTTACGTAAGTCATAAATAACTTCTAGATCTGGTTATGAAAGTAGGTGCCAATCGGCTGGAATGGTATATTAAGTGAGGAAAGGATCCAACAGCTTACCTTCGTGTAGTAAGATGACGGATTTGCGAGTTTGAAGTACACATGAAGACATAATACAAAATATAACGAGACGTTTCGACCGAGGTCTTGCTCACTCGAGAGAAGAATGGCTACTGCAACTACTCTAGTCAACTAAACAACTATAATAAACTAGACTAAAATATATATATATATGTACAATATTTACAAGGCGCTGTTGGGGGGTGTGGCGGCAGGGAGGTGGACCTCCCTGCCGCCACACCCCCCAACAGCGCCTTGTAAATATTGTACATATATATATATATTTTAGTCTAGTTTATTATAGTTGTTTAGTTGACTAGAGTAGTTGCAGTAGCCATTCTTCTCTCGAGTGAGCAAGACCTCGGTCGAAACGTCTCGTTATATTTTGTATTATGTCTTCATGTGTACTTCAAACTCGCAAATCCGTCATCTTACTACACGAAGGTAAGCTGTTGGATCCTTTCCTCACTTAATATACCAACTTCTAGATCTGATCATTGTTTTATAACTGTTTTTTGTTCCAGCCAGATTTAAAATTTCAGATACCATTTGTTTTTCCACAAAAACGTGCTTTCAAATGTAAATACGGTAGTAGCAACAATTTAAAACAGATTACTACATAAATAGAATATTATGATATATATCTAACTCAAGAAACAATTGCTGCTGCTATATGGTACAGAATACCCGATATAAGTACGTACTATGGAATATCATTGGTTGCATTTATACATGTCGGTTGAAGACTCAACTGTGATCCGTCGTTCAGTTAGCCGGCCAGCCATTAAATTGTTCGATATACAACCATATTTTGCCATAGCATTAATAGGCCTATTGTTGACATAAACTATAAATCACAGTAGATTGGAATGTACATGATTACTAGCTGCTGCTTATCAATAACAAAGTATTTGCCAGTAGATCGATTAACAATTGTAAATTGTTTGACATCCCCTACAATTACAGTTATAAGTGTTACATATGGTGTACCAGTATTTCATTTCATTTCTTAGCTGTATAACCACAATACAAGATTGGTATATAATGTGAGGAAAGGATCAAACAGCTTACCTTCGTGTAGTAAGATGACGGATTTGCGAGTTTGAAGTACACATAAAAAACATACCTAATACAAATATAACAAGAGAAGAATGGCTACTGGCAGTAGCCATTCTTCTCTCGAGTGAGCAAGATCTCGGTCGAAACGTCACGTTGTATTTGTATTATGTTTTTTATGTGTACTTCACACTCGCAAATCCGTCATCTTACACGATGGTAAGCTGTTGGATCCTGTCCTCACATCAAGTTCAAGTTCATTTTATTATCCTTTGAGCCTCTACAGCAATTGGATTTATATACCATTTAGACATTATATAACATTCCAGCCGATTGGCACCTACTTTCATAACCCACAATACAAGATTGTATGTACATTGTCAAGATGGGTTAAATATTAAATACAAATAAATATAAATAGTATCACAATTGTCAATTAAGAAAAGAAAATAGAGCTCATAAGGAATGTTGTGTATTACGTACATTGAAATAAAGCTAAACTTCCAGTTTTCTGAATCAAACAATCAAACAAAGAAGAAGAAACTTACGTAGGCTAACCTTACCGAATTTATATGTTTTGTTATACAAACTCCCACTAAGACATTGTTGGTGTTAAAATTAGAATGTTAAGAATTTGTGATTTTAGTTGTCAAACTACACAGATAGATCTATTGGATTACTTGCTTCTCTCTCACATGTAATGTAACTTTTCTCAAAAGCTCCTACAGCAAAGCACAGACATTTTGGGGAGCTGTAACCATTATACAGTAATCCCCCTTTAATTCAAATTTCAAGGGACTCTGAAAACTCCAATTTGAATTACAAAATTTTGAATTAAAAGAACATTAACACTATGCACCATACCTAAATCTTCTGCTGGGACCCCATCAATAGTTTGAATTATACATCATTTTGAATTAAACGAGTTTGTATTAACGAGGGACTACTGTACTGTATTTTGAGCACAAAAGAAACATGTACTGACCAGTCTTTCTCCGGACAGCACCTCCAGCAGTTTGAGGAGCATCTTGCCGTCTCGGAGGTCAACGTAGAGGTCACCGATACGGGATGACACTCGCACGAGGTGTGAGTTGACCCATTTCTGGAAGGTCTTCTTCTGAACGCTCTCACGTTCATCTGGTGAAAACCAAGATAACGGTTCAGATCAACATTTGACGGCATTTGTTCAGTAAACAATATATATATATATATATATACACCTTAAACATCATTATTCATTATAATCATTTAAAAGCATAACTCCATATAAATTATTTACTAATTATGATTTAACACTTAAGTACGTAGTGCAAAAGAAAACATAAATTGGCACTTGGCTATTGCAGCTGCAATTATGTACTTGACGAATAATGTCAACTTAGCAATGGATGACATGACTTGTTCATAGATAACTATAGTAATAATTATCTGTGACTTGATTAAAAATGATAACGGGATAACAAAAACTACTGAAAACCTCATGGAACCAAACCCATGGCTACGATCAATCGAGTCCAATAGCCTACCTAATATCATATTTACCACGTTTTTTTAAATTTAGTTGAGGTACAATTGAAATAGAACTAATTAAGAACTAAGTCTATACAACAAGACGATTTCCCATGACGCAAAGCATGACTCAGAAGTCGAGAGAGAAGAAGGACTCAGTAATTATATTTGTAACTGTATTTCTCAAAATGCCAAATGTAGAATATTGGCCAAGGAAGAAAATTACATGTGTCAAGTGCAATTCTTTCTACAATTCTCAAGAAAACCACCAGAAAAAAGAATTTCTTTGAAGTTGTAACTTCCTTTAGGTTTAATTAACTTGGAAGGGATGAAAAATAATTCTAGGGGAAACAGAAATGCAATTATAACACAAAATAGAAGCTAATTCCGGGTTGTGATACAAAATTACAAATGTGACAAACTGCTCTTTCGAAAGATAATTTCCAAGTGAGTTTGTGAGACAGCACCACTCCAAACTTCCACTACAGAATTTTAAATGGAGGCTTTTGTAAAAAGATACTTGTACACACAATTATTTTATCTTAGATATGTACACAGTTCATATACTAAACCATAACCACAATCTATTCATTTGCAAAGGCTAAAGAAGAAATAAGCAGGCAAATATTTACAGTACAGAGAGAGCTTTGGTATGAACAGCCTTGCATCTATTAAAAACTCTGCAAGGCATTGTAAACACCTGAATTTTAATGAAAAGTACTGCAAGGCTTTTAGGGAAATTGCTTCTTGGAATTTCCACTTATTCCGTGTTAGCAAGTCTAAAGGCACTACTTTACACACTTTATACTATCAAATACGGAACCTTTTATTTGAAATGCGTTTGTTTCTTTGAAAACTCTTTCACAGGAATTCCCTCTTAAGTGCTACCTAGTAGGCATTCCCCAATACAATAGGTGATTAGGTACTTTGCTTTCCAAGAGTTGTGTCCCAAGCCCATTAATGATATGCAAAATATTGTTTAGGATTTTTCTATAAGATTCTATTTAGTATCCTCTTTTGAGTTGTGTTTTATGTATTCATAACAACATACTCCCAACATTGAAGGAATATCGTCTTGACAATAAAATTATAGCCTGATATTCTCTCTTAGAGAGACTGCAGAGCCTCTTACTGCCCCTGAAGGTTATCCCCTAGCTCTGTGATATAGTATCTTCATTGTTATGCCATCAATACTCTTCAACTGCTGCGCTCCCCCAAAATTATAATATTATTTTCCATAGGCCTATACAGGTATGATTAATAATAATAATAATAATGATGATAATAAAATGCGGAACCTGATTAAAAGTCAATTTCACAGTCAACTTCTCCAGAACATTTAGGCCTAAGCTAATTTCATGGAAAGCAAAAATGATTTACATATTGACTAATAGGGTAATACTAGCTAATAGCTATACATGAAAATGTCAAAAACAACACATAATTTGCTCTTAACACGGGTCAAAGGAAAATTGCTCGTAAAACTATTGCTCAATAGTTACTGATCAGTGATCAGTGATTCCATAGGGAAGGGGCCTTGATAAGTGGGCACACCTACACTTGTGTTGATGTCAAAACCTCATTAAACCACTCAAGCAGAACAAAGTCAAGATTCAAACTAAAGAGTTTAATCACTGTAGTTATCAGGAACAACCACAGAACACGAGTCAGTACGAGCACACGAGGCATTGAAAGTTGGCGGGACAATGTCTCAATCGCAAGGCCACTTTGGTTGCTACCAGCTTCGTTTGCCTGTCTTACACTGGCCAGCGTAGCAAAGCATCTTACACGAGCTAAATAGCCAGAGTAAAAATCTCCTGCACTGGCTGCACTAATGTACATTTTAATTACATGTGAACGCCATCAAAATATTTACACCGACTTAAAAAAGGGGAACAAAAGCACTAAGTATTGACACTGACTTAAACTAGTGCAAAGTGTAGGACCGGCGAATGAAGCTAGTACTCCCACCTTGGCATGGCGCATGGATGTATGCCGTACAAGTTGAGCTACGCATACATACTAGGCCCACAGTTGTATTATGAAGACACATTTGTAAGTTCTAGTGTACACTTTTTATGAAGCCCCCTGGTTATCCCTTCTTACATTCTAGTTGTTACTCAAGAAAAATTAAATCTTCGAAAATAAGTGCCTGATTTGATGTTGAATTGAAAACACAACTTTCATCATATTTTCATATATATGTACGTACTAACTTTGCACTGGCAATCAGTACACAAAATATCCCCAGGACCAAATTATATGTATATTAATCATCAAGTCAACACTGCTTTCAACATCACTTCCTACCATTCTTCTAGTACGATCTACATTATCTGACACAATCAACACACGAGTATCACATGTACGTCAGTAGCCATATTGCAAATATAAGCCACAAGTCCACAAATCGGAGAACAAAAGCCGACACAGATGTTACATAACCTTTTATCAATTGTAAGTAGACAAACCTCTGAGTTCAAGGAACACTTTATCGTAGTACAGCTCTATTGACTCCATGGATACCTTACATAACCACTCAGGAGTGAACCTTTTAGCACCAAGCCAAGGTTTGTACTAGTTACAGCTCGTGTTCTGGCAAACTTAGCGTCTGCATGTAACCCTATCAAGTGATAACAAGCCAACAGGAAGTACTATTGTGGTTTAGCACCCAGAGCGCCTAATGTAAAGGAAAGGAAGTTGCATGTACAGACTACAAGAATCACAATTTAATGTGGTCAACATGAATTGCAAAAGAATCTAGAACAATTCCACTCAAATGTGTTTCAGTAGAAAATGTCTTTCTTGCTGGTGTTTCTTAGAATACAGTCCTAAAATGCTAATCGTCAGTATTTGAAAAGCAATCAGCTGATTGGCTCAAACTTACTCATCTACAGTGTCAGTATTTGTTATCTTGTATTTCTATTGTTATTTAGTGCCAACTTTGTATTATTTCTTGATTAATCTTATTGTCTTCTTCGTCTCCTCTTATGCCCACACTTAACCTATACGGCCATCATGCATTGTTTTGGTCATTCATTCTTTAAAAGCATTAAATGAAGCCACTGTAAAGAGCATCATCTCATTCTGGTAAAAATAAAGATTTGCAAGTGAAAATAACGCTATTGACTTGCGGAGGGTCTGACTCGTAACTGACCTGCTAAAGCTTTTATCCTGGACCTCTCGAAGAGTCTGGACGAGGAGTTGCCTCCGTCGTATTCATAGTCGTCGATGTTCTCCTGCTGTAACGTCGGGTCCCAGCGGACTATCGAGATGTCTGTCGTCATGGCGACGACACTGCTGGGTCAAACCCTGGAACACAGACATTAACAACACCGTCATTTCTCGTTCATTGTATCTCACACCAGACTACACTGGAAGTGTAATGAATAATGATTTCATCAACATTTAGAGCTTTTAATTCTAGAAAAAAAAATGTGCAATTATATCAGTAGCACAATCAATGATTATTAGATAACAAGAAGGGACAAATTTGTCAATTACATCAATCGAAACTCTTAGTTATGATTCTAGACTTGAGCTCTACTGTACATGGAAAAACTGGAAAGTATAATGGAAGGACATTGATCATTTTTACAAGAATTCTTTATAAATCTGTCTAGGCCTATGCCCAACTGAAACTAAAACTAAAAAAAAAAACTTTCAAAACTACTGGAGCAGAGTATTTATAGCTAATGTAAATAAAGATAACATCTCATGTATGATGTAATGTATGTATTAATAACTATCCATGAGTAATATAAAAAAAAAGAATTAAAGATTCATATCTTCAATTGAAGATATTTCCAACATTTATGAACACTACAGGTCAATACTCGCAACACATTTGACAGCTTAATAGCCACGCCCACAATGCTTGGCTACTGTGAGCTACCCGACAAAAATGCAGTTAAGATGATTTAATATTCATGCATGCACAGCTGGTCAGTCGGAACAGGAAACTCGTGGATACAATCTATAGATCCTCATTGGTCAGATACTCTGGCCAAGAGATAAGGTCAAGAAACAAAGAAAGGGGGAAAGAGTCAGGGACAGGATCATTTCACCAGATTCTTTTATGGTCAAAATTTGGTTTTTCACTTTTACTGCACTACAAACTATAAGCAAGGGCTAAATATGATTACAGATTACTGACTTCACCAATAGATGACCTAAATACTGTCTAATCTTTGCCTAAATGATTACGTTTATGTGTGTTACATTTAATATTTGCCTTATAATAATGATTTATAGACAATCATCAAAGCTGAGATTTCGGGGGGGGGGGGGGGGGGCGCAGTGCACTTGTCACCCCCCCCCCCCTCATCGTCTAAGGAATCAAAATTCGCATTTTGTCCTGAATGGTTTACGACCTCCATTTGCCAAGCGTACAGATGGATGGCGGATGAGCAAACATGCACCTCCGACGAAAAACAGCACAAGTGACTTACTAAGCAAACGGTTCATTTGAACATCTTCTAACAAAGTAAAAAAACAAGCACCCGTTTGGAGTAGAAACTAAAACCGCATACACCGAAAAGCAACCTGCCGAATATAGACAAGCTGAGGTATGAACGAGTCTGGTAACCACGGGGGGAGGGGGGGGGGGGGGGGGGAGGAGGTCTCCGTAACAAGAGGACCACAACAATGCGGTTTGCACCGTGGGGCTTGGAAACCAGAAATATGGGCAGACGCCCGTTACAAAAACATTAATTACGAACCAAAACTCGACAATCGAGACGCTTATGATTTGCGCCTAGAACGCTGGGACCGTGGTTTACCCAGACCACTCACCAACCATACCGGTGCCGTTGCACACATTTATCGTGGAGTCTCTGTGAAAATGTGCCAAATACGCGTTATTATAACACGCTTTTTGGGGACATCAACGCGTTCATTAGTTTCGATTTATTAACCTTGTAACATAATTCAATTCAATCACAAGCCCCGATAATAAATTGGTTTTTATACCATCGATTCATGTATTTCCATATTTTCATCTTTCACTGCTTCGATAAGCCTTGAATAACATCAAATGCTGCCGCTCTAAAAAAGTAGCAGGATCTCTTCTTGTCACTAGGCAGACCAGTAGGCCTATTTCAAATGGGGACCCGGACAAAACACGGTTCATCAAATCTTTGAGCCCTCGTCGCGGCTCAGACTCGATGTGGGCTCGAAATTCGAATCCCATACATAATATACATTGTTTCGTCGTTCATCATATACAGTATACACACCTAACTACACTAGTATAGAACGACGTAGGCCTAGATTAAATATGTATATTTATTATTTATTTATTTAATTACATATGGAATGTAGTCTCATTCTCCGTATGAAGATGGTGACATTCGAACCTGAAACCAGAGTTTATAAGACCTAGGCCTACGCCATATAGCCCATTACCCCCCCCCCCCCCTCCCTCCCCACCCCAAAAAAAAATTATAATTATTTAATTTCACACACCCGTTATGAGTATTTGATTGAGTAGATGATACGATAAGACTATAGAAAGTCGAATAACACCCCCACAACAGAATGACCCACCTAAAAGGCGTGCAGTCTTTGAATGAACACCAAGTATAGAGCACGCGGATATAAATAGAATAGGAGTAGATACATCGTTGACAGCGGGGACAATTAACGGAAGTTAGTTAGTTAGCGCGCCTCGCAGGCAGGCGGTGATGAAGTGCATGGCCATTACAACAAGGATGTCTAGTCTGGTGCGAGTATACCTTCAAGTACTGTACGCAGCGTCCCAAAGATAAACTGTGGCGGGATGGTTAGTAAAAACGTGTTACGGGGGGGGGGGGGGAGTGACGTAGGAACACCCCAAGTTTGATCTACAGGGACAAACTTTCAAAACGTTCCTACGCGCCTAAAGGGAGGGGAGGGGGGTCGGGGGCGCAATAGAGCTCCGGGAATATTGTCTTAGAACCCTTCCTAGAATAATATCCACAGAGCTCTAGTGCCCCCCCCCCCCCCCAACCCCCGCAGCGCGAATTTGGTTTACTAAATTGTTATGTAAAATTCAAAAAAGTAGCCTCTTTTCAGTTATTTTGCAATTTTGACCATTCCGGTTGCTATCAAAACAAATACCTAACGTTAATAACGGGATAGGCCTTGTCGACAAGTGGTTACTTCCAAAGAGCTGAAGAAGAAGAGATGAAACACATTAACTCACTCACACATGAGATCTAGACGGCGGTAACGTTCCCATCAGTGTTTGGAGCAGACCTCATTATGAAAATGTTAATCCGGCAATTAGACAATGGTTGTTTACGTTAATGTTGGTAGTGAACTAGTTCCGTACAGCGTTAGATTGGTAAATGATACGTTGTCAAGTGACGGGAGCACTCCCTAACAACATGTGCAGCTCGAGGCATTATCAGCTGTAACCGCTCCCTGTATCATTACACGTTGTCATGGAGTCAAGTAGAGCTGTCCACTTGACAGATATGACACGACTTGAGGAAACAGGGCTATCCAGAATGTCCATGTATGGAACTAATCCGAACTATAATGTTGTAAAGGTCCGTAATAATACGACACCGCACTTTATAAAACTGCATGAAAACTACAAATCTAGTGTGGCCGTGGTTATGGGGGAGGGGTAATCGCTTTCAAGCAATTTAATCTTTGAATACACGTCTTTCGAACACATACGAGTATTTTGCTGCACATAATCAGTCAAAAGCATTCTTTTGAAACACTGTTCATTTTCGGCTGAGTGAAACATCAACAACTTGTTATAGGAGGTCCGTCGGCAACGTGCTGCGCTCTGTCTGGTCCATAGTAATACTATTGTATCATGTGTCTGGTCAACATCACATCCCCGACAACGTCCCTAGTACACAACACAGCCAATGGGCGCAGGACATGAAATATTTCGCTCTCTCGAAAGCGGTAGACCACGTGCCAGTCTACCCGTATTATAACCACGTCAAGTTGTCACAACAACGTTCCGACCGTAGATCTTTACGTACAGCTCGCTCCTTTGCCAACGCTCATTGTTTCAACGAAAATAAACAGATTCCAGGCGTTTTCGTACATTCGAGAGGGTAGACTTAGCACAGTGTTTTAGGTTTTCACAACTCCAATAAATAATCTCTAATGTACCTATTTCAAGTAGATGGTAGAAAGTAGAGAACTATTGAGACTAAGTTACGTTGGGACGAGTTTACCCTTGACTCTCGCTGTATCGATTTGCTGTGTGACAATCTGGGTTACACTGTGGGTTACACACTAGTCAAACTTGCGAGAGAAACCGTTTCAATACGCGGCGACACAGCCGAGGTGGATTAGTCGACCATCCGAAGCAATAGATAATGCGTGAGTGTGTGTTTCGTTATGTTGTAGCTGAAAGTCGTTTAAAAAACTTTCCGTTCAAGAAGTTCAATTCAAGGGGTTGAAGAGGTTGAAAAGTTGAAGGAATTTCCCCTTGGAATTTCCCGTTGAACTCTTTTGCATTCAATGCTGAATTTAGAGCGGTAAACTACCGCTGCTATTCAGTTTGTATTTTTAATTAGCACCATTAATTAAGCCTAATACCCCAAACAATATTAGTGCGCTACTTATGTTTGTCATAGAATGCAACGAATTGAAGTTCTAGAACGGAAAGTTGGGAAGCCGAATCCTGTCCATTTGAATGTCCTCCAACAATGTCACGTTGCGAAGGGAAAGATGGCCGTTTTGGCAGACATTTAAAATAAATGGGCATATTTTCTAAGGACACATAAAACAAACGGTATGTCTTCAAAGTATTTTTGTACCCCTCCACTCCAACTCCCACTTAGCATGGAAATGGGCAACAGTAACGAATGCAGCATCAAATCATGAAGTATTTCTGGAGAATGAGGCGTTATTTTGGCAGTAAATCCTGGAAGAAATGACACATTCCAATGAGATATCCGCGTTGATTGCTTCTACCCTCGTTCGAACGGCCCCTCCTAGGCGATAACCTGTCGCCTCGCCCGTCTGTCTATCTGTCTGGCTGGCTGGCTGGCTGGCGTCCACCCTCGCGATGAGTCATCTCAGCTCCCCCACACTCGAGCAGTAATTCAGTATTCATGGCCGTCTTCCTTGACAACGCATTACACAGTCCAGACGTAGGTTCCCCTCTCAACCAGGCAGTCTTGTATTGTTATCCTCGTACGACTCAATCTTCTACCACGCTAGAATGTGTAGATAAATGCGCGCTTTTTTTTTAACGAAAATCAGCCATGAACGGAGCTCATTCCAACTACTTCCGATTTCACGCATAACTATAGGCTAATGCAAAGACCCGAGTGTATTTATTAAATCTACGTCAGCTTAATCAGGTAAAACGTACACTGATTATGGCGGGGTGGAAGGCCTCATGCACCCCTATTTTCTCTTATTAACGCTCCCACCACATCGGGGGCAACCATGCACACAACTGTGGAGAGTCGACGCTTGCGAAACCCAGCCACAGGTGATTCGGTAGAATGAAACATTTAGTTACATTGTAGAGCAATGGAGCGGTAGCTAGACACACAGCACGGTGTAATCAAAGATGACATCCAAATCCAAGCCAGGATTCGAACCTGGATCGCAGACACCGCGGTTTACTAGACCAACGCCTACTACGTCAGGCCATGCCAATGATTGGTTCTCATAGGGCAATGTCACAGTTATATCCCACCAACCAGACACCTCTCGCTGCCGAATACAGCAGCCAGGCAGGCAGTCAGGACGTGACAGGCAATGAGATCATAAACGAGCCGAGCGGAACGGGAATACGACAAGGGTCAGTGCTCGGACCATTGTTCTTCGTCTTGTTTCAGTGCGGTCCTCGGCACTTGACATTCGCCGGGGACATTGCTGCGGTAGTAAACCGAAGCGGCAAGTGTCAATATAACCTTTATTGACTCCCAACGCGCGGCGGGTTCCTTCCAAGGCACATTCGATTGTTCAACATATTAGCAAACTATTGACCAACTTGCTCTCTTCCTTCCTTCCCCCACCCCCCACCCCCTTGAAGTCCTATGACCTTGTCGCATGCAAGTCGAGTTCGGATGTCAGTTCATACACCTTCCTCCATTGTGTTGTTCTAAAACCTGTCACAAAGGTCGGGGAAAGAGGAAGTAATAATTATCTACAAGATGTCATAAATATTTTA
The DNA here is from genome assembly GCA_945910005.1 of Isoperla grammatica. Lineage (NCBI taxonomy): Eukaryota > Metazoa > Arthropoda > Insecta > Plecoptera > Perlodidae > Isoperla > Isoperla grammatica. The sequence goes on from OX246740.1 coordinate 1,274,359, forward strand.
GATCTCACTTTGCCGCACGAACTAGACTAATTAAAATTCCAAACTTTGCATAAAATATAATAAAATAGAATATTTTATGTAAGGTATATGGGTTGTTTCAAAATATCGATCTCAAGCGTGAACTATTCTAAAAAAAATAAAAAAAAAATAGCGTGGAACCAAATTAAGAACAGTTGATATTTCTTAAAACACGCGATTTGTTAGCGTTAAATAAATACACAAACTGTGGTTCAGAGTTAGACAACGCCCACAAAATACTAAAGACTATTAATTATTTTCCGCCGTGGGTAAAGTAGCGAAGAGCGCGAAACCTAGTCTAGTTTTTACGCAGTGAGGTTGATTTCCCTGCACCATTGTGTTCGTAGGAATCGTTTTGGTGCTGCGTTATATGTACCAAGGTTGGGGTATATCGACTTTCTGTGCCTAGCTGCGGCTCGGCTGTGCGCGATCGGAGGCAACACATAGTGACCACAACCTTCCCTGTCTAGTTCACACTGTTCAGCCATAGCAGTTTCTGAACTTCAATCATGCATATATGTGTAAATTAAAACAAAATGTTTGATATGTAAAAATGTATTGACGCTTCAATAAGTGACCAGACGATGCGACTTCAACTACAGCGTCTCTTTAAAATCAGCGCGATTGAAAGAAGAGAAAATAAAAGAAAAGCTAATTAACGTTAGCTGGAGATCGTGGCCGCAAACGCAAGAAGATGTCTGCCACCCTCGCTTTTGGGTAAGGGTGAGCCTTTGAGAAGGGACGAGCGCACTAAACCGAGCCGACTAATTTCATCTTCAGCGAGAGATTGGCTAATAACACGATTACGTTTCTACTCTCCTTCAACAAACTAGCTTGATCATTTTCCTCACATGTGGAACAATCACGTGGAACAAATGATCATGGGGAACATGTTAGTGTGGGACCCCCCCCTCAACGAGCAACTCAAGGTCATCTGCTGCAGTGGAATCACATCTTGTATTACCCAAAGTTTTGATGGTTACGACCAGAAATTCTAAAAATGAACTTCCGCGCTGTTTGTTTGTACAAGCCAAGCGAGCAGCCATTTGGTTAGACAGGTACGGTTTGACGATCGTACTGTAAAGTGTAAATATTTTTACTCCGATCTCTCCTAACAGTATTTTCTTTATGATAAGGGACGGACAGAAGTGAGTTGACTCTACATACACATGGGGGTATAGTTCAACTTGTCCCCTCACTGATTGACCTTGGCCTTACATCTTAGCACACGCTTTCAAGACGAGATCGATCCGTAGGCAACGCCATATTTTAATTAGAACTTCGTATAGTTATGTTGCCAAAAGAAATACGGGATGTGTAATTCGATGACGGCGAAGATGAAAAACTCCAAAATCGAACAATTTCCTTTTAATACAGAAGGTACTATAGCTTAGCACGTTGGTCTTGTTGCTTTAACTTTACTCCTTCTTTCTTTCAATGCAGAAGGTCCAGGGTTCGATTCCCAGTTGGGCCTGAGGTTACATATAAATATATATGCTATATGTATATGATACTGGTGTAGGCTATAATATATGTAAACAGCGACTTAGGAGCCGTCATACAACGAAGCACCCAATAAATGGTATAATGTCGCCGTCCACCCCCCCCCCCCCCCCCCCCACATTAAAAATCCCTTCTATTGATTTGTGTTTTATTTTATCTTGCATCTAAACGCGTGAAATTAGCTACAACAGCAACTCACACACCCAACCTAACCTACCAATAGATTGTGTTGATATGTGGATAACATGTGTGAACACGTCACTCTACAAATAACGTGTCAACTTTGATTTTCCAATCGTGTTTCGCGTCCACAAGTCATGTTTGCATACGTAATGTAGGTATACACAACACAAGAACCAGTCGAGCGTGAACCAGTCAGCCAAGCAGAAAAGATGCTTCCAAATTACACATAA